>CM062295.1:426120449-426322600 GCA_031216915.1 Pictodentalium vernedei
GTGTACCTGCGAGATAAACATAACCTCCTTCTTTGGAAGTGGAATTCATCAGACCAAGCTTTAACCCATTTAGGGCTGGTCTTAACCCGTTTTGGGCTGGTTAAACAGCGGTACCCATCAAAGACTTAAAATTTCATGTTTTCCCTGGATTTCTTTAAAAAACATCTTGCAGATTTCAAGAAAAAATGGCCATTCACGGGTCTTCATGTGACATTACAAGTTACATGGACAAAATATTCCGTTGAGCATTCGTTAACTCTCCACGAGCTGCTAAACATCAAAATGTTGATAAAATGGATTGTTTTCAGACACCAAGAGCACCCAATGGATATGTAACAGAGAAATATAACTTCTTTTACTGCACGTAGAATTCACAGAGGATCAGTTTTGTAAGTAGTAAGGGTATTTAAAAGAATGAAACTTAACCTATTTTAGACTGGATAAGGAGAGATACCACTTAGAAGCTTAAAATTTACATTTTCTGTGGATTTCGCTAACTGCTTGTTGGTGATTTTCAAGAACAATTGGACATTGGCAGGTCTTACAAATAGCATAGATAGAATATTCCGCTAGTCGTTTGTTAATCCCGCTACAGGCTGCTAAACGTCAAAATTTTGATAAAATCAGCTGTTTTCGGGCAGCAAATGGGTATGTAATAGGTAAACATAACCTCTTTTATCAGACTCAGAATTCATGAGGGATAATGTATGATAGTGTTAAGGGTATTCAAGGGAGCGTGGTGGCTCAGTGGTAGACTGTTGTACTTCTATGCTAGAGGTCCTGAGTCCGATCCCCGTCCGGGACAACTCACGTTGTGTCCCTGGGCAAGGCACTTTAGCCCGGTTGCCGACATGGGGGCACGATGACGCTTTGTACTAAGGCATACTGCACGTCGATGGTACATATGTCTTCACCCTCTGTAACCCTGCTTGAGTGGAGCTTGAACAGAGTTAGAATGTTGAGGAGCTGACAGTTGCTCGTCGATGCTTGGTGGTTCTCTCCGTGTACTCCACCTTCCTCCACCTATAAAACTGTCACGGTCACGATTAGCCATTGTGCATAAGTATGTGACCTTAAACACCAATAAACAAATAAATAAATAAATAAATAAATAAATAAATAAGGGTATTCAAAAACCAAGCCTTAACCCTGTTTATAGGATTAAAGACAGACAGCCCATGCCGTGTACGCTGCCTACATTACTTGTAAAATCGACACCCCCACTAAATCTACTTCGAGGTGCGGTGTCGGACCCGACCACCTGACGGTTCTGACCTCATTAGATAACATTCCTTCGTTGTATTATCAGCATGGATTTCCCCAAGAAGCAAAGACAAAAATACGTCTGCGGAAAATAATGGCAAATATTTTATTTAGTCTGTATTTTGTCCGTATAGAAAATGTCTCACCCACATATACCTAAACATGATTCAATGATACAATTGGACATATTTCTCTCGTAAAACCTGAAAAAGACTTGATTTATTTCATTTTAGGATTGCGCGTGTATATTCTTAGAAGATTCTCTGTGTGTTATTAATATACAGCATCAGTCTTTGATCTCGTTTGGGACGATCAGTGATTAACACCTTTTCGACAAGAGCCATCGAAATTGAAAATAAAAAATAATAATCAAATTTCACTAAAACATTTTGCAGAATCGCGTTTTTCAGAAAACTCTTTCGTGATTGCATGTGTCGTTTTCAAAATTCCGATCAGTAATCACGAAATTATCAATATGTTGTTGTCAATAACAAAATTGAAAGCATGTCGGTCAAACTTGCATGATGTCAGAACTCGACTCGGGTAAAATACTGCAGTGATGCAGTGAAAGGACGAGAGTAATAAACGCTGATATCGCAGTAGGCTTTAAACTGTCCATGGAATGGTCATAAAATAATATTTATATTTGCAGCTTTACTGCAAATAGGTTTCCCGTTGTTTCTTGTTGAAGTGTTGTTTCCGTCAAGGCCAAGTACCATAGAAAATTTGGAACACCGAGCAGTGGGCCTGCCCCATGAACACCTGCCCGTTATTAAAATTAATTAGCGGGGACATCTGCCCCCCCCCCCCCCCCCCCCCCTTCCTGCTGTTTTTTTTTTACCTAGGACACCTGCCCCCTAGTTTCTTTTACCTAGGACACGTGCCCCCCCCCCCCCCTGCTGTTTTTCACCAACTACACCTGCCCCCGTTTGTTTGCTAACGGGCCCCTCCCCATTGACCTTTCTATCTTTAGAAGCACCCGGGCCGACGGGGAGAGGGCGTGGTTGTGAGCATGGCTAGATTTCGCTGAAGGAAGGTACCCTCAAATCTGGGTCGAAAGTGGCGAAAATGACAAAAGGCTACTTCAACGTATGGTAACGGTATAAACTTCAGACGATCTGGGCGATGTACAGACGAAAGATCATACCTTGGAGCCGGTTAGGTAATTTGGCACAAAAAAACTCCGATTTTATGCTCAATCGCTGCTCTACAGTAGTCTACAATAGTGCCCAATTCCATTCCAAACTGATAGAGTCGGGACGAATAGTACTCTCACTTTCCACGCGATGCGTGGTGTTCTCCACGCGGTCTCGACACTTGCAACAGATGCCAAAATGTCGGCCAGGGTGCGTAGAACAAGTTCTGAAAATTAGAAGTTGCTGCCTTCGGTGGTCTGGACACGGTTCATGTTTGTGAGAAGTGCAATTTTAATGTCAAATTGGCAAATTTTCGTTAATCGTTTCCCGCCAAAACACCTACTCACCGCCGATTTCTTTTCACTGCAACTTCTTCCGATTATCTAAGGTTTAAAGATAGTGTCAGGATACCCCTCCCCCCCTCCGCCGCTTCGGTGGTCTGGACACGGTTCATGTTTGTGAGAAGTGCAATTTTAATGTCAAATTGGCAAATTTTCGTTAATCGTTTCCCGCCAAAACACCTACTCACCGCCGATTTCTTTTCACTGCAACTTCTTCCGATTATCTAAGGTTTAAAGATAGTGTCAGGATACCCCTCCCCCCCTCCGCCGCTTCGGTGGTCTGGACACGGTTCATGTTTGTGAGAAGTGCAATTTTAATGTCAAATTGGCAAATTTTCGTTAATCGTTTCCCGCCAAAACACCTACTCACCACCGATTTCTTTTCACTGCAACTCCTTCCGATTATCTAAGGTTTAAAGATAGTGTCAGGATACCCCTCCCCCCTCCGCCGCTACAGCCCCCCCCCAAGTCCCCCCCCCCCCCCCCCCAAGTTCCCCCCCCCCCCCCACTCTCCCCGCACTTCGTCACTTTGGCGGCGTTCTGGGTTGAAAATCTCGAAAATGGCAAGAGGCTACATTAATGTACGGCAACGGTATCAACTACAAGTAGTAAGGACGATATTGAGACAAACAATCATACAATGGAGCCGCTTAGATTAGATTAGATTTATTGCAAAAAACACCTTCGATGAGGCAGATTGCACACAAGTAAGTTATGAATAAATTTGTAACTGAAATTACAATACAATCTTTGTACCTTCATACAAATGTGAAGAGTGTTGGAAATGAAACGGAAATTTCAAGAAATATATACAAATACAAATATTTACAGAGAACACAATACTATCTGCATGAAAATATGCCTCCACAACATGTAAACATATGTAGCTTGATAATTATGCTCTTAGTCAGGACTGAATGCTTGCCTATGAATTGAACCCTGAGCTTAAAATGATATTGTATTCATGGATTCATGTATTCATGTTCATGGATATTCTAATTACTGATTAAAAAGTTACGCTTTATAAAGAACTGGATTATGTTACAGACGGCAGCACATGTTGAGGGATTGTCATTTTTCATGATCACTTGAAATTTGTCTAAGCTGTTCAAGGCATAGAACTCCGGCCGGGCATTCGATACAATATCAAACAGTTTCTCTCTGATTCGTATGCTGGACAGTCAATGAGGAAGTGTTTTTCACTTTCAACATCTCCCGTTGAGCAAACGCGACATAATCTTTCACTCAGTGGTATGGGGGGCTGCAGGTGTCGTCCTCTTTCTATAGCGAGATTGTGACTGCTAATTCTCAGTTTTGTAAAATTAATTCTTGCTTCATGTGATTTTGTATGAATGAGAAATAGTTCTATAGCGTAATCACTCTTAAATGTTTGATAGGTTCGAAGTTTGTTTTTACCCGTTCGTTTATTATCATTAAAAATTTCTTCTTCAAAAGAATTCAAATATTCGTTCCTGAGTTTTTCGGTGAAGTGTTTCAGTGTTTTGCCCAAATTGGTGATTTCCTCCACTTTCGGTACCCCATAATGGTTAAGCATTTCTGACAGTATTTTGAAATCGGCATATAATTTTGATTCTGTGGAAGCGTGGTGAAGAAGCATATTTGATTCATTGTTCTGCAGTTTGGCAATATATTTTAAACGACGGACTGAAGCGTCAATAGTAACTGGATACCTACCAAGTATGCAATGAGGCACCGAAACCTGGGACTTTATGCTCAATCGCAGCTCCACAGTCGTCTACAACACTGCCCATGTCCATTCTGAACTGATAGAGTCGGAACGAATAGTACTCTCTCATTTCAAGCGATGCGTGGTGTTTTCCAGGTGGCTCGGACGCTCCAAACAGATCCCAAAATGTCGGCCAGGGTTCGTAGAACAAGTTCTGAAAATTTCAAGTCGCTGCCTCCAGCGGTCTGGACACGGTTCGTGTATGTCAGAAGTGCTATTTTAATGTCCAATATGCAAATCTTCGTCAATCTTTTCCTGCCTGCCAGAAACCCAATCACCGCCAATTTCTTTTCACTTTAAACTTCTGACGATTCTCTTAGGTTTAAAGGTTGTGTTGGGATTCCTGGGTGGCGGTCTTAAAGAAGCAACTTCCATTTACAGAGAGGGAGGGGGCTTTAAAGGAGTCTGCGCCCATTAACGACGTCTTTTTTCGAACTGGCTTAAAAAGGAAGGACCAAATTCAAACAGTTACCTCCTCTCTTCAAAACGCTATATCCCAACCAATTCTAGGCAGATTTCCATGAAATTTTCACTCGTTGTTCATGGATAGGTGCGGCATCACTTTCCATGAAGAGCGATACGAATTTCGCATTTCGTCACGTCGAATTCGAAAAGAGCACATGCGCATGGATTTCTCTGAAAACATCTTATAGATTTTAAGTAAGAATGGCCATTTGCACTTTTTGGTTTGAAATTGCAAGTTGCATGAATAAATATGCCTGTTAGCACATGTTAACCCTCTACAATCTGCCATTTTGGATACATTTGAGATAAAATGGACCATTTTCAAATAGACAGAGCACTCAAAGGGTATGTGTCAAACAAACATAACTCCTTTTGTCGGCCATTAACTTGTGGGACGACGATATTGATATTAACTGGTAGAGTGATAAATTACTTTTTCAATGGTCATTTGTAACATGAGTATTTTTTTAAAAAAAACATCACACCACGAGTAAAAGGAGCCTTAGTTTAGGAAGATGTTGCTCATAAATAATTGTTTTGTTGCAATTTACTGTAGAGTGCCATTTGGCACTCTCCAATAAATTGTAACAAAACAATTTATAGTAATATTTTTCTTCCACTGCTAAGCCAACAACAAATTAGTTCAAACAGTGTAAAGCCACTATAGTGGCTTTCAGCACTTTTCAGTAGAGCCCTGATAGTGGCTTCTAGCACCCAACCAGTTAACCCACTCTACCATTAATGATGGTTTTTACCTAAACAATTTTTTTTTTATAAAACTGAGTCATTTGAGACTACTATAACCACATTTCTCATAACATCAATGAAAGAACTTCAGTGTAACAGTTAAAAACTAGACTTTATGATTCTGGAGAATCATGGCTTTTCCCGATGAGATTCCATGATTTGTCATGACCCCACAGTGTATGATGAATTGCTTTTGACTGTCTCACTGAAGTTCCTTCTTTGGTGTCATGAAAAAGGTGAGTACAGAAGTCTCAAATGACTCAGATTGATAAAAAAAATTGTTTAGGTAAATACCATCATTAACGGTGGAGAGGGTTAATATCAATATCGTCGTCCAACAAGTTAATGACCGACAACAGGAGTTATGTTTGTTTGACACATACCCACTGAGTGCTATATCTATTTGAAAATGGTCCGTTTTATCTCAAATGTATCCAAAATATTGATGTCTGGCACTTTGTAAAGGGTTAACAAGTGCTAACAGGAATATTTATTCGTGCAACTTGTAATTTCACACCAAAAACTGTGAATGGCCATTTTTACTTAAAAATCTACGAGATGTTTTCACAGAAATCCAGGGAGAACGTGAGATTTAAGCTGTTGATGGGTATAATTGTTTACCCATACCAAAACGGGTTAAGGGTTGTTTTTCAATACGCTTATTACTTATAAAAATAATTCTCAGTGAATTCTACCAGCATAGGGTTAACAAATGCTTACTGAAATATTTGGTACATGCAACTTGTAATTCAAGCTAAGATCTGAGAATGGCCAATTTTTCTTGAAAATCTACGGGATGTTTTTAGAGAAATCCTCGGATAACATGAATTTTAAACCTTTTGAGGGGTATCACCCTGTAACCAGCTCTAAACGGGTTAATGCTTGGTTTTATGCATACCTTCATTACTTACAAAAATGATCCTCGGTGAATCCCACTTCCAATGAAGGTGGTTATGTTCATCTCGCAGGTACACATTGGGTGTAATGGGTGGCCAAGTACAGCCCATTTTCTCAAAATTTGCTGCCTCTGGAGGGTTAACAAATGCTTACCGGAATCTTTTGTTCATGCAACTTGTAATGTCACTCCAAAACCTGCAAATGGTCAATTTCTCTTGAATACTTACTAGATTTTTTTTGAGAAATCCACAGAAAATGGGAATTTTAAGGTTTTAAGGGGTACATCTCCTTAACCGGGCGAAAATGGGTTAAGACCTCAATTTTTGAATACCCTTACAACTTACTAAAAACTTTCGCTATCAGTTTTGGGTCTGGTAAAAGAAGTTATGTTTCTCTGCAGCATTCCCATTTGATGTTGTTGGTGTCCAAAAACAGACTATTTTTTTCGAAATTTTGACATTTAGCAGCCCATGGAGGGTTAACAAATGCTTATCTGAATATTTTATCCATGCAACTGGTAATGTGACTCTAAGACCTATCAATGGCCATTTTCTATTGAAACCCTACGAGACGCTTGTAAAGAAATTCAGGGAAAACATGATTTTTTAAGCTTTTGATGCGTATTGCTATTAACCATCTCAAAAGGGGTTAATGCTTGGTTTTTTGAATACCTTTATTACTAACAAATTTGGTCGTCGGTGAATTCCACTTCCAACAAAGTAGATTACGTTTATCTCTCGGGTATGCATTGGGTGCTGTGCGCATCTGAAAACAGCCTATTTCATCAAAATTACGATGCTTAGCAGCCTGTAGAGGGTTAATAAATGATCACCAGAATCTTTTGTTCATGCAACTTGTAATGTCACACAAAGACCTGCGAATAGTCAATTTTTCCTGAAAACCTACAAGTTGCTTTTAGAGAAAACCACAGAAAATGGGAATTTTAAGCTTTTAGGGGGTATCTCTCTTTAACCAGTCCAAAATGGGTTAAGACTTCGACTTTTGAATACCCATACCACTATGAAAAATGTTTCCCCATCAATTTTGCATCCGATAAAAGAAGGAACCTTTCTCAGTGGTACACCAAGTGGGTGCTGTTGGTGTCCAAAAACAGCTCATTTTATCACAATTTTGACTTTTAGCAGCCCGTGGAGGGTTAACAAATGCTCACCGTAGTATTTTGTCCATGCAACTTCTATTGTCACACCAAGGCCTGGGAGTGACAAATTTTTCTTGAAAATCTACACGACTCGTTTAGAGAAATCCACGGAAAATACAAATTTTTGAGATTTATGGGGGTATTGCTGTTTAACCAGCCCAAAACGGGTTAACGCTTGGTTTTTTAAACACCCTTATTACTGACAAAAATGATCCTCGGTGAATTCCACTCCCAGTAAAGGAAGTTATATTTATCTCTCGTGTATTGTTTGGGTTCAGTGGGGGCCTGAAACCGGCCTATTTCATCAAAATTTCGATGTTTGGCACCCTGTGGAGGGTTACCATATGCATCGCCTGATATGTCGTGTGTATCAAAGGGCGTGTCACAGACAGGTCTAGCAATGACGAATGTATAAAAAAAATCTACAAGACGTGTTTCGAGAAAGTGCCGATAAACCCCAATTTTGGCAGTTTTTTGCCAATTCTGAGGAAATAAGGGTGAAATCGAAAATTCCGCTTCAGTATATTTTTAGATTTTGTGCCCCTCTATGCGTGTGCAAAATTTCGTGAAAATCGGTTCGAAAATGGCTTCTGAATCGTACGGACAAAATGTGTGGAAATAAAAAAAACAAAAAAACAAAAAAAACTAGACTTTATTATTCTGGAGAATCATGGCTTTTCCCCATGAGATTCCATGATTTTTCATGACCCCACAGTGTCTTGTTGTTTTTAACTGTCTCACTGAAGTCCCTTCATTGATGTTATGAAAAAGGTGAAGATAGTAATCTCAAATGACAGAGTTTGATAAAAAATTGTTTAGGTAAAAACCATCATTAACGGTGGACTGGTTTAATGTCAATATCGTCTTCCAACAAGTCAATGACCGACAAAAGGAGTTATGTTTGTTTGACACATACCCACTGAGTGCTGTGTCAATTTTAAAATGGTTCATTTTATCTCAAATGTATCCCAGATATTGATGTCTGGCAGCTTGTAGAGGGTTAACAAGTGCAAACAGGAATATTTATTCCTGCAACTTGTAATGTCACACCAAGAACTGTGAATGGCCATTTTTTCCTTTAAAATCTACAAGATGTTTTCTGAGAAATCCAGGGAGAACATGAATTTTAAGCTTTTGATGGGTATCATTGTTTATCCAGCCCAAAACGGGTTAAGTGTTGTTTTTTGAATACTCTTATTACTTCCAAAAATAATTCTCAGTGAATTCTACTTCCACTTATTTTGATCTCTCCTCCCAACTTTGGGTGCTGTGGGTACGCAAACACAGCCCATTTTATCAACATTTTGATGTTTGAGAACCTGCATAGGGTTAACAAATGCTTACAGGAATATTTTGTACATGCAACTTGTAATGTCACACTAAGATCAGAGAATGGACATTTTTTCTTGAAAATCTAAGGGATGTTTTTAAAGAAATCCTCAGATAACACAAATGTTTAACCTTTTGAGGGGTATCTCCCTGTAACCAGCTCTAAAGGGTTAATGCTTGGTTTTGTGAATACCTTCATTACTTACAAAAATGATCGACGGTGAATTCCACTTCCAATGAAGGAGGTTATGTTTATCTCGTAGGTACACATTTGGTGTTATGGTTGCCCAAGAACAGCCCATTTTCTCCAAATATTCTATGCTTGGCAGCCTCTGGAGGGTTAACAAATGTTTACCGAAACATTTTGTTCATTCTTGTAATGTCACTCGAAGACCTGTGAATGGTCAATTGTTCTTGAATTTTTTTTTGTTGAGAAATCCATAGAAAACTGGAATTTTAAGCTTTTACGGGGTATATCTCCTTAACCAGTCAAAAATGGGTTCAGACCTCGATTTTTGAATCCATTTACTACTTACAAAAAAGTTTCCCTGTCAGTTTTGCGTCCGGTAAAAGAATTTACGTTTCTCTGTTGCATTCCCTTTTGATGTTGTTGTTGTTCAAAAACAGGCTATTTTTTCAAAATTTTGACATTTAGCAGCCCATGGAGGGTTAACAAATGCTTATCGGAATAATTTATCCAATCACCTGGTAATGTGACACCATGACCTATCAATGGCCATTTTCTCTTGAAAACGCTACCAGATGTTTGTAAAGAAATCCAGGGAAAACATAAATTTTTAAGCCTTTGATGGGTATCACTATTAACAACCACAAAAGGGGTTAACGCTTGGTTTTTTGAATACCCTTATTACTTACAAAAATGGTCCTCGGTGAATTCCACTTCCAACAAAGGAGATTATGGGTAATTCCCAGGTACACGTTGGGTGTTGCGCGTGTCTGAAAACAGCCCATTTCAACAAAATTACGATGCTTGGCAGTCTGTAGAGGGTTAATAAACATCCATGATTTTTTATGACCCTGGAGTGTCTGAAGAATTGTTTTTAATTGTATCATTAAAGTATTTTTATTGATGTCTTGAGAAAAGTGGGTATAATAGTCTCATATGACCCAGTGTGATAAAAGAACGTTTTGGTTAAATCATCATTGTTTGTGGAGAGGGTTAATATTAATATCAGCGTCTGAGAATCAGCGTCTAATGTAAATAGCCCATTGTATCTCAAATTTACCTAAAATTTCGATAGCTGACGGTTTGTGGAGGGTTAATGAAGGCTTGCAATAATACTTCTTCTCCAGGGTTTATTTGTTCTTAAAAATCTGTAAGAACCAGTTGAAGATATCCACAGAAAATGTGAACTTAAATTCTTGAGCATGTCATGTATAGTCCCTGTATCAATTATCTCCTATTAGACCACAGTTGTTATGCATGATTATGTCATTTTTTCACACCTTGCAGAGCTCACCTATCACCTGTCTGTTAATAGCAGAAGTAAATTTCTCTCCAATTGGTTTTTCCCCGTAGGATTAGTTTTATTTATTACAATGAAGATATCCATACATTCAATGACAAACATGAAGTTATAAACTACAATAATTACATACGAAAATAGGAAGTGTTGTTTGTACATATGTGTAGATAAAATATACCCTGGGACGGAGAAGGGGAGTATAACCGTCTTACAAACTAGTATATATCTAGCCCCACTGCCGGGGAAATGTTGGCGCCATGCACCACTGCATTTGGTAACCTACAGAGTGGTAAATATACCTCCCCCCCCCCTTCCCATGTTGGGGATCCCCACCTTTTATTGTAATGTTCCTTAGGCACAACATAGCGTCAGTAAGATGGATATATACTGCCACGTCGCCACTCTGGGGCGGAGGAGGGGCAGTGTATAGCCGTTTTACAGATTATTATATACCTGGACCCACTGTCGGGGAAACGCTATAGTGTCAACACTATTTGATATTATAAGTAACTGATCCCATTGTAGCTAACGTTATTTACTGCTTTCTTATCATGCAGTGGCGGAGCGGTGGCATTGTGGTAGCCGGTTCTCTTCAGATCACTGAAGTTAAGCAACTTTGAGCCTGGTTAATCATTGGATGGGTGGCCGTCTGAGCGATCAATTCGGACTCCCATGCTGTGTCCTTGGGCAAGGCACTTAACTCTGATTCTCCATATGGGGGCACGATGCTGCCATGTACTAAGGCGTACTGCACGTCGACGGTACGCATGTCTTCAACCAATCTAACCCTGCCTGTGCTGCAGTTCGGAGTTACGATGTTGGGAAGCTGGCAGCTGCTCGTCGTTGCTCGGTGGTTCTCTCCAGGTACTGCGGCTTCCTCCACCTGTAGATTAGCCATTGTGCATAAGTAGATGCCCTTATACACCAATAAATAAATAATAAATGATATCATGCAGGGCAGTGTGGAATACGAGGTGAGGCGTACTTTCAATGTGTGTTTGGTTGGAGAAAGAGGCAGGGGGGAGGTGGTAACCTTGGTAATTTTGTTTGGATAAATCGACCGCTGGCGACCGATGAAGCGGGACACGGTGAGAGTGGAACTTATGGGCGGTTATTCTTGATAATAAATAAATATACACTTACTTTTGAGTTCATACAAGGTGAGTATAGTTGTCTCAAATGAGAATGGCCAATATTTGTCTTGAAAACCTACGAGAGTCTTTTAGAGAAATCCTCGGAAAATATGAATTTTTAACCTTTTGAGGGGTATCGCTCTGTAACCAGCCCAAAACGGATTAATGCTTGGTTTTGTGAATACCTTCATTACTTACAAAAATGATCCTCAGTGAATTTCACTTCCAATAAGGAAGGTTAACTACTTATCACGCAGGTACACATTGGGTGTTATGGGTGCCCCAAAACAGCCCATTTTCTCAAAATGTCTATACTTTCCAGGCTCTGGAGGGTTAATAATTGCTTACTGGAATATTTTGTCCATGCAGCTTGTAATGTCACTCAAAGACCTGCAAATGGTCAATTTTTCTTTAAAACGTGCTAGATTTTTTGGAGAAATCCACAGAAAACGGGAATTTTAAGCTTTTGAGGGGTATATCTCCTTAACCAGTCGACAATGGGTTAAGACCTCGATTTTTGAATATCCTTACTACTTACAAAAATGTTTCTCTATCAGTTTTGCGTCCAGTAAAAGAAGTTACGTTTCTCTGTGGCATTTCCATTTGATGTTGTTAGTGTCCAAAAACAGACTATTTCTTCAAATTTTTTTACATTTAGCAGCTCATGGAGGGTTAACAAATACCTACCAGAATAATTTATCTATGCAACTGGTAATGTGATACCAAGACCTATCAACGGCCATTTTCTCTTGAAAACCCTACAAGATGTTTGTAAAGAAATCCAGGGAAAACGATTTTTAAGCTTTCGATGGGTATCCCTGTTAACCTCCCCAACAGGGGTTAACGCTTGGTTTTTTTAATACCCTTATTACTTACAAAAATGGTCCTCTGTGAATTCCACTTCCAACAAAGGTGATTATGTTTATCTCTAGTGTATACATTGGGTGCTGTACGTGTCCGAAAATAGCCCATGTCAACAAAATTACGATACTTGGCAGCTTGTAGATGGTTAATAAACGCTCACCGGAGTATTTTGTCCCTACAACTTGTAATGTCACATAAAGACCTACGAATAGTTAATTTTTCTTGAAACCCTACAAGTTACTGTTAGGGAAATTCACATAAAATGGGAATTTAAAGCTTTTAAGGGATATCTCTCTTAGCCTACCCAAAATGGGTTAAGACTTCGACTTTTGAATACCCTTACTACTTACAAAAATGTTTCTGTATAAATTGTACACTCGATAAAAGGAGGCGCTTTTCTTTGTGGTGTACCCATTGGATGCTGTTGGTGTCCAAAAACTGCCAATTTTATCACAATTTTGATGTTGAGGAGCCCTGGGAGGGTTAACTAATGCTGACCGGAATATTTTGTCCATGCAACTTGTAATGTCACACCAAGACCTGCGAATAGCCGATTTTTTCTTGAAAACCTACGAGATGTTTTTAGAGAAATCCACAGAAAGAGGGTATTTTAAGGTTTTAATGGGCATCTCTCTTTAACCAGCCGAAAATGGGTTAAGACGTCGAATTTTGAATACCCTTACCACTTTCAAAAATATTTTCCGAGCAATTTTGCGTCCGATAAATGAAGGCCACTTTCTCTGTGGTATACCGTTTGGGTGCTGTTGGTGTCCAAAAACAGCCCATTTTATCACAATTTTTACGTTTAGCAGCTCGGGGTGGGTTAACTAATGCTGACCGGAATATTTTGTCCATGCAACTTGTAATGTCACACCAAGACCTGGGAGTGACAAATATTTCCTGAAAATCTACAAGACTCGTCTAGAGAAATCCACGGTAAACATGAAGTTTTGAGCTTTTTGGGGGTATTGCTGTTTAACCAGCCCAAAACGGGTTAACGCTTGGTTTTGTGAACACCCTTATTACTTACAAAAATGATCCTCGGTGAATTCCACTTCCAATAAAAGAAGTTATGTTTATCTATCGTGTTTCGTTTGGGTGCTGTAGGGGCCCGAAAACAGCCCATTTCATCAAAATTTCGATGTTTGGCAGCCTGTGGAGGGTTACCATATGCATCGCCTGATATGTCGTGTGTATCAAAGGTCGTATCACAGGCAGGTCTAGCAATGATGAATGTTTAAAAAAAATCTACAAGACGTGTTTCGAGAAAGTGCCGATAAACCCCAATTTTGACAGTTTTTTTGCCAATTCTGACAAAATAAGGGTTAAATCGAAAAATCCGCTTCGGTACATTTTTAGATTTTGTGCCCCTCTATGTGTGTGCAAAATTTTGTGAAAATCGGTTCGAAAATGGCTTCTGAATCGTACGGACAAAATGTGTGGAAAAAAAAACCAAAAAAAAAACCCCCCCAAAAAAATAATAATCTGTAGAAAAACAATAGTCTTTTCCAGAGGGAAAAGCCTAAAAAAAAAAAAAAAAAAAAAATATAATAATCCGTAGAAAAACAATAGTCTTTTCCAGAGGGAAAAGCCTAACAATTCATCAGACACTGCGAGGGCATGAAAAGTCAAGGAATCTCATCGGGAAAAGCCATGAATCTCCAGAATCATAAAGTCTAGTTACAACTGAATGAAGTTGTACAACTCACATTAAACAGTGCACATACTGACATTACAAATTAACAAATCACACTGTTTGGTCACATGATGTATTTAATATTCAATGAGGCTATTGTTTATAGTATGTCTAGCTTTTCATTGGGGGGTTGATTAAGTTATGCAGGTCATGGAACAATCACGTCATCAGGGTACACTTCTTCAGTGACCTGTTTTCTGCTTTCAAAGTTTTTTAGCACAATAACAAAGTGCAGAAATTTCTTATTAGACCACAATATACAAGGGAATTTTAGGGGAAAGGTTCAATTTTGCTAAAAAATATTTGACTGAACTGAATATTGGAACACCAAAGATTTATTATTAGACAAGTTTATTTTTGTGGCACAAGTTGTTTGGTCGCAAGAACATGGAGACATCAGTTTACGTAATGTCGCGTAGTTAGACCCTTTAATTGTATCGTAATGTGGAAGCCACTCCAGCCAATAAATTCAGTTAAGACCTGTTTTGTACAATTTATTGCAGAGTTTAGCATAACCGACTACCTAGTCGATTAATCATCGACTACTACCCGACGATTAGTCGATTAGTAAAAATCCAAATGGTATTAATCGTTTACACACTACTGTTATCCAATGCAAAATTACCAGTAATGCAAAATTAGGGAGCCCAAATAGCAACATAGGGACTTAACTGGAACAAACTTAAACTAACACCCCAACAGAATTCTGACTATTGGATCTGAAAAATCAGATTTTTAACCCTTTGAACCCTGGTGGTATCTTCCATGTCATTCAACGGCAGCAACTGGAAGAGTTCATATTCATTATTTGGGGGTAGAACAATTAATATTTTCAACATGCAACCTTGGGGCTGCATGTTGAAAATATTAATTGGTCTATCCCATACATTCACTCAGCAGCCATTCTACTTAATGCAATTATGATGTATCATGTTCCTGTGCTGGAACATACCGCACTGCCTTAAATTTCAGGCTCCCATATGCAGACCAAACATCAACTCTGGAACTTGGATTGAACAAACTCAAGTCTGACCTCTTTAAAGATGCTCTAAACTAAATATCAAAATATTTTGAGGGGTGGATCTGAAGAAGATTTTTAACTGGTTGAGGGCTACATTTTTGGGGGTGGTCTGAATTTGTTCATCAAAATTTGTTTTATTGCAAATTACTGAAGAGTGCCCATAGGCACTCTTCAATAATTCGTGATAAAACAAATTTATGTAAACAAAATATGATTTGCGTTTCACAGAATACGAAAAAATTAGCAAAGAAAATGGCTTTTGCTCTGGTACCCTCATTTTTTTTTGAAAGCCCTGATAGTGGCTTCTAGCTCTCAACCAGTTAAAGATTCTTCCTTATACTAAAATTTGTGCACAAACAGTGAATCCAAACATTAACTGGTGGGAGGGGGGGGGGGATTTGAACAAACTTGTATCTGCCCCTCCCCCACAGATATATACTATTAAAAAAAGGTCGTGGATATTTGATAAATGTGAGATACATAAAGAAATATATTTAGATTTTCATCAAAAAGACAGTAGAGGCATTGCACTGTGACATCTGGTGAATGATTACAGCGATAGTTGGGTGTCTGACAAGCACACATTCCAAGCACTGAGCTGTAGAAGACATGGACGGTCAGTCAGAGAATTTACCACCTTCAGTCCAAGACCTCAATACCTTGTAAATCCTCCTCAGTTCGCGAGACAAGCGTGGATCTGACGTGGCATAGTCCTCCCCAAACGTCCAATATCAGCTTGACTGATGTTATTCCATTCTTCCTGCAGTGCAGCAGCAAGTTTCTGGACATTGGTAGGGGGCTGATGGCATTGTCGTACACGCCTGCCAAGCATATCCCAGACATGCACGATTGGTGAAAGGTATGGACTTAGTGCTGGCCAAGGCAGTGTAGTAATGTTCTGCTAATGGAGGAAATCTGTAGTGACACAGGCCCTGTGTGCTCTTGCACTGTTATCTTGGAAAATAAATCGAAGCTGTGGCGTCGTGCAAAAAGCACCATATGAGCTGCTAACATATTGTCACGGTAGAACTACGCTATGACACGCCCTTGGATGACATTCTGTTTGCACCCGTCGTGGAAGTCGTGAGTGAACCTCAATTCATCGGAAAACATGACGTTGCTCCACTAACAATTGTCCCAGTGCTGTCATGCTCCACACAAATCACGCCTTGCTGCGATGTGACATTCAGTGAAACGTGCAATTAATCGAGGTCGTTGAGTGTACAAGTTCCAGCTATGTAGGCGATTTTGTATAGTCTGACCACTGACTTGCACATCTGTCGCTCGGTGCAGCTGCTGTCCAATTTCCGAGGCACTTTGATGGCGGTTATGTAATGCTGTGGTTCGGATGAAATGATCCTGGTTAGCAGTTGTCGCCCTTGGACGACCTGAACGACGTCTATCATCAACATTGCCTGTCTGACGGTAGCATGATCACAACCTGCTAATCATCGATTGAATAATGTTGAGAATTTGAGCCACTGCAGTCTGTATGTTGTCAGCTTGCAACATGCCAATGGCACGTAAAAATTCATCACATGTCAGTCTTTGCATATCTCAAAAGTAAAGTTTCGACCAAAAACTATTGATGAATGAGAGTACCAAGAAAAGAATGATGAGACCTCTGAAAAAGCACGTCCAGTACAAATGAAAATTTCAAAATGTACCCCACAGACATTAACATGGCATTCGTGCGAAAAACCTGCACGAAGTTTACGTGGGCTGGTTACATTCAGGATCCACATTAAACTTGGTAAGATATTGATGTGTCCAATCATGAGTATTCAATACCATTTTCCAAAAATATCAACATCAGATTGGATATCCCCAGTGACGAATGGGAACAAAATGGAAGAGAGTGGAAAATCGCTCACCTCAAAATATAGAACCTTAGTGAGCACGCTCACATACCCCACACGCCCTGATATTTCAAGCTCCAATCATTTTTAAAAAATAAACATAGATTCTAGGAATACTGCAGAAAACAGTGTTCTGCAGTTTCAACGGTATTGAAAGAATTCAAGCAGAGAAAAGCCCGGAAAACTGTAATTTTGATGAACTTTTCAAAGTCTATGGGGCCGTAATTTTGGTAAAAATCAGTGGAGCGGATCAAAACCCAAACTTGTTCTGTAGGCCACCATGTTAGACTAACATATCAAAATCAGCTCAATATCTGGAAGCGTGTAGGAAAAAAGCCTGGAAAAAAAATTTTTTATGAACTTTTCAAAGTTCAAGGGCCGTAATTTCGGTAAAAATCAGTGGAGCAAAACAAAATGCAAACTTGATCTGTAGGCCACCATGTCAGACTAACATACCAAACATCAGCTCAATATCTGGAAGCATGTAGAAAAAAAGTCCGGAAAACTGTAATTTTAATGCATTTTTCAGAGTCCAAGGGTTGTAATATCGGTAAAAATCAGTGGAGCAGAACAAAATGCAAACTTGTTCTGTAGGCCACCATGTTAGACTAACATACCATAAATCAGCTCAATATCTGGAAGCGTGTAGGAAAAAAGTCTGCAAAACTGTAATTTTGATGAACTTTTCAAACTTCAAGGGCCGTAATTTCGGTAAAAATCAGTGGAGCGGAACAAAATGCAAAATTGATCTGTAGGCCACCATATTAGACTAACATACCCCAAAACAGCTCAATATCTGGAAGCGTGTAGAAAAAAAGTCCGGAAAACTGTAATTTTGATGAACTTTTCAAAGTTCAAGGGCCATAATTTCAGTAAAAATCAGTGGAGCGGAACAAAATGCAAACTGATCTGTAGGCCACCATGTTAGACTAACATACCAAAAATCAGCTCAATATCTGGAAGCGTGTAGAAAAAAAGTCCGGAAAACTGTAATTTTGATGAATTTTTCAGAGTCCAAGGGCCGTAATTTCGGTAAAAATCAGTGGAGCGGAAAAAAATGCAAACTTGATCTGTAGGCCACCATGTTAGACTCACATACCAAAAATCAGCTCAATATCTGGAAGCGTTGAGAAAAAAAGTGCGGAAAACAAGTAGGACTGACTGACGGACTGACTGACAGACAGACCAGTCAAAAACATTATACCCCTGCAACTTCGTTGCGTGGGGTATAATAAAGTTTGTGAGAGACAAAAATGTGAGGAGAGTGATTTTGATTGAAGAGTGTTGATTTCAATGTTTAACTTCAACTGACAAGTGTCCTTCGAAGCGAATGTATGAATAATACAACTGAACATGGATGGAAATTTTGATGGTGAAAATATATGTAACCCACTAAAATTAGATCTGGATTTTAAATGGCAGATTATTAAAATCATGGAAAATGGATTCGTAAATTCCAAATCGGTCACGTTAATTCGTGTCAATGGTGAATTGGAGCGACATGTGTCACATGTATAAAAGAAAATAAGGAACGGGGCAACATTCCGCATGTCTTTGATAAAAAAAAATACGGAAGTATTAAAATGTTTCTCAGATCTCAGAATGGCCACATGCGTGTTCGTTTTGTGGCAGGAGTAAGCTCTGGGCGAGTTGTCAATGTACAACCCTCTTACTGTTAGCGAGTCGTGTGTGGATGTATAAGCCAACTACTGTGTGTCATGTTCATAACGATGGAAAGGAAATTGTTTGGAATTGTACTTTAAATGCTTCAAATTGTAAGTGATACTTAACAATTTCCTAACATCAAAACTTAATTGAATGTTTCTGTTGATGCAACTCAAAAGGATGAAAACACACCCAAGAATAGAGACGAGCGATTATTTGCACAGCTTGGACAATTTTTGCGTGAAGGAGGTACATGAGAGTGATCGCTCACCCTTCTCATGTGTCACTGTATCCCCTACTTTTTGGAACAGTATATATCAAACACCCCAAGTTTCTGACTGGTGATTCTAGAGGAAACAAATTTTAAAGTTTACTTCCTGTATTGCTCTAAGTTAAAATTCAAAGCCCAAATATTAAGTAGGGATATGATTTGAACAAGTTTTAATATGACCCCTTAAGTAAGGATGCTGTATACCATACATTTAAAGATTCTGACTAGTGGTTCTGGAAAAGAAATTTTTTTAAACATTATTCCTAATATTGGATGAAGTTAAAATCCAGGCTCTATTTGGGAGAGGGAGCTCTAATATTAACCCAGGGACTAGATTTTTACAAGTTTGAATCTGACTCCCCAAAGGATGGGGTATACTGTATATCAAAAGATTCTGATTGGGGTTTGTGAGAAGATTTTTAAAGCATATTCCTCATATATTGCACAAAGTTAAAATTCTGGCTCCAGTAGGGTGCTTAAATATTAATTTAGGGACTTGATTTGAACAAATTTGATTCTGACCTCCATAAGGATGCAGTATACCAAACATCAAAAGATTCTGACAAGTGGATCTGGAGAAGATTTTTAAAGATTATTCCCCATATTCCACCAAGTTAAAAGTCAGGCTTCCATTAAGAGCTTAATTATTTGGCTCATTTAATACTGGTGCTCTAACAGGGAGCCTAAATATTAACCCATGGACTTTGTTTGATCGAACTTGAATTTGATTCCCCTAAAGATGGTGTATAAAGCATATCAAAAGATTCTGACTGGGGGTTCGTGGGAAGAAGATTTTTAAAGAATATTTCCCATATTCAGGCCTGGAAATCTGACGCGAGCAATTTTATCGGATGAGTGTGTTGCCCGGGCAATTCTGATCTGGTACAGGTGATTTATTGCCTGTGCATACACAAGTCAGACTGGTCAATTAGTTGAGCGCACAATCAGTTGATTGTGAGAGCTGATGTCAATCAAAAGAAGAAGTATGTTCAACAACGCATAGAGTAGGGTTAATTTTACAGTACAGTCAGGCCGATTGGTTCACTGACCTCAAGTTTGTGTCATTGTATGTATCAGAATAAAAATATGAGAAGTTAACAGCGTGGGTATGTTTCATCAATGATTGAAAACGTCACACTGTTATTAGTGGCAACGTGTTTCTGCTGGTGTCGTATTTCATACTCATGGACATACAAGTTGTTAAAGTTATCTAAATTCAATAATTTGAACAGAGACATAGCCCTCAATACTTTTTCCTACAGTACTTATAAGCCACCCCACCTCCCACCCCCAACACGCACACATACTTACATGTTCCACAAGATTTGATCTGCAGATCAATGTTCAAATGATGCAAATGGCAACCATATATATCTGTCAATCTTATAGTGTATCCACCCATTCATATGACGTCAAACTCATATTTCCATCGGGAATAACTGGGAGGTACATATTTTATCGGCGTCATCAAGTTTGTCTGCCATATTATTTACTTTGTTTTATTTTTGAGACTGGGCTGCGGTCGTCTTAGGAAAAATAAATTTACAAAAGAGTTTTCCTGATTTGATTAAAATTCAGGTTGTGTTTTTATTGTTATATTTTTATGTGAATTGTGAGTGAAGTTTGATCTATTAAACTCATGTGCAGTGGTGCACCACATATACAGGTGATATGTTACGGAAATATTCATGTCGTAAGCGACACCGTGTCTTCTGTAAATGAAATCTCTGCGATGATTTTCATATCACTTCTCAACTTCCAAAGTTTCTTAGTTTTACTCGAGTAAGCGAAAATCTACTCGATTAATCAAAATAAAGGTCCAAATGTGCAATGTTTGACGAAACTTGATAAATTGGAACATCACTATGACAAAGTGGTTCAAAAAAGTATTTTGGGTCACATTAAGTTAGTCATGGATCATCAACACTACAGAGGAATGAAGTCATGAAATTATTCATAACTATAGTATCCATGTCAGATGATTATTATCATAGGTCTTTCTGACTGCTTCCTATTCTATTAGCTGTAGGCAAGCACTGCCAAATTTCCAAGGGTTGTTATGTCACTGCAGTTTGAAAGGCAAATTTTATGGAAAAATACTAAGGACTGATTGGTTATGAACAAACTTGAACCTAACCTTCCCCTTCCCCACAGAGAGTCCAAATATTAACCCAGGGACCCGATTTTAACAAACTTGAATCTGACCCTCCCCTCTCCTCCTCCCCCCACCCCCACCCAAAGATGTTGTACACCAAATATGAAAGCATTCTGACTGGTGGATTGGAAGAAGATTTTTAAAGAAATTTCCTTGTATTGCACTAAGTTAAAATTCAGGCTCCCATAGAGAGCCCAAGTATTAACTCAGGGATTCAATCTGAACAAGCTTGAATCTGCCCACTTTAGAGGTGACATATAACAAATATCAAAAGATTCTAATTCATTGTTTGGAAGAAGATTTTTTTAATTTTGGAAAACAATTTATGGGTGCTATCAGAGTAATGCCCCTTGTGGTGCCCCCCTCTGGGCATGCCCCCTTTATTTGTACAAACTTGAATTGACATATGATAAGGAATATACATATCAAATTTGTTTCAATTTGGTCCAGTGGTATATGACAAGCCAATAATGTAAGGTTCAAGCTGGACAGATGATGGACGGATGATGGATGGATGCCAGACGACGGACAGAAAGTGATCACTTAAGTGCCCCTTGACATTCAGTCAGGTGAGCTAAAATTAATTTAAGAGACACTCATATAAAAAGGCCCTGGATTAATAGGGATTTATTTCACTAAGGAGCAGTTTAAGACAGGCAATGAAGCACTTTACTTCAAATTCTCTTCAATCACTCCTACAAAAATCATACCATACTCGTATCTTGTAGAAGGAAATATGAGTATGCACTTTGGCAAAGCAAAATTCACTATAACTAGAGAAACAGAATTTACTGCATCCAGTAAATTCAAGTCTGTGTGAAAAGGGTTAAAGTATCAGGAATAAACTCTACAGAAAGAGAATTTATGGAGGCTTATCTTCTGGTGTAAAATATTTTTTAACAAATCAGAAATGGTTTTTTCGTTAACAGTATTTACAGATATTCATACAGGAATCAGAACAATTTTTATAAGAAACCAGAAAAGGCATATATGTGACCAGCATTTAAAGGGTTCGATACACGAATCAGAAATGGACAATTTTGGCTCTGCCCACTAATTTGAGTGATGAAATACATTCATAAACTTTAGAAATACATTAAGGAGTAAATGCATTTCCCAGTCTTTCTGAATAATATGCACTTGATGACCTCATTCAGGTGGACCATATATTGAATCTCCAGCAATGTTTAACTCAGTCGGTGTAGCCCCATGTCCACATCTACATTGAAGAATGAGCGCAACCCACTTTGAAATAATGGCTCCACCAACTTCAGATCTGTCATCTGACATTCAGATCGAACGGGTTAAAAAAACATAGATGAGTGCAAACTGGTTATTGTTAACCAGCATGCCAAAATGCATAGAGATAGGACGGTCCGTATTTGAGTTGTCGCGCTGACAAAGGGTGCATAGACTCTATGTCGGAGATATTGTCATAAAAACCTTAAAAAAAACCAAGAGCTCATTTGAAAGCCTGCTCTTAAAAGAGCATCTAGTGACCTAAACAAGGCATACATAAAACTAGAACTTCTCTAATAAATTAATTTTAAACAGTCATAGCACTAACACAGTTAACAGAACATTCAACTATGTCAGTATTGCATCTTTTACCGGCATCCTGACAGTATTGTGATAGGTTTCAATAACAAATCTACAGTGTAGTTTTACAATTACACGTACACTGGAATTCTTCATTATCAAGTTGTTTGTTTTTATATTAACTTGGTTTGGGAATTAATTCTGTACAATGAGATTAAATAAATAGATCATGTTATTGTATTTGACAGTCACAGCTTTCTCTCCACTGCTTTTTGTGAAATTCTTTCATGGAGAAAATATTCATACAGGAATCAGAACAATTTTTCTAAGAAACCCGAAAAGGCATATATGTGCACACCATTTATAGGGTTCGATCAAGGAATCAGAAATGGACATTACTGCCGCTACCATTTATTTGAATGATGAGATACATGTATAATCTTCAGAACTGCATTAATTGGTATAAAATGAAATTCCCAATAGGTCGAAAAAGTATGCATTTAATGATCTCTCATGACCGCATAGAGGTGGACCACATTTTGAACCTCCAGCAAGTTTCAACTCATTTGGTGTAGGTACCATTACTATAGGTCATACTAAACCTGAAGTATGAGCATAAACTACTTTATAAATATTGGCTCCACCAACTCCAGATCTGACATATTTGTAGATGATGGCAAATGTTCATATTAGCAAGGCAATGATGAAGTGCATGCATGGTACCTCTGGAAAATATATTGCAAGTAAAAAGGTTCAGTAATGCTGGAATGTAGACGTTGAAAGGCCTTGAAGACCCCCAAGAGCCTGTCTGAAGACTTATTGGCATTGTCAAAATACCGAGGTCCCATCTATATCCATGTATGTTTAGAACAACACTGTGAGAATGGAAATGGTTTTCATTATTCTCAATGATTTTTTCGAAGAGAGGTGCACCATCGAAGTGCAGTACGCTTTAGTACACAGCGCCACCGTGCCCCCATATTAAGATTTTCAGAGGGTTAAAATATTCACTTTAAATATTCCATTTTAATCCTTTAACCCTTTACCCAGATGGTAGAGGTGCAGGCTGCAAGCCGAGAGGTCCTCGGTTCGAATCCCACCTGCGGCAACCGCGTTGTGTCCTTGGGCAAGACACTTCACCCCCATTGCCCACGTAGGAGCACGGTGATGCTGTGTACTAAGGCGTATTGTACGTCGATGGTGCACCTGTCTTCAACCAATGCTAACCCTGCTTGTGTGGAGTTGGTATGTTGGGGAGCTGACAGTTGCTCGCCGTTGCTCAGTGGTTCTCTCCGGGTACTCCGGCTTCCTCCACCCGTAAAACTGTCACGGTCATGGTTAGCCATTGTGCAGAAATATGTGACCTTAAAACACCAATAAAAATTGAAAAAAAAAACCTTTACCCAACGAATCGGCCGCATCCGCCCGCGTAATATGCAAATTGAGAAGTTGAAAAAATATTAGTTTCAACGATGATATGGTTTTGTTGAAATTGTTTGGAAAATTTGAAAAAAAATGATATTTGAAATAATAAATTTTGCTATCGTCTCCGTTGGGTAAAGGGTTAAATGGGGGCGCAGTGGCTGAGTTGGCAGAGGTGCAGGCTGCAAGTCGAGCGGTTCTCACTCTGTCCTTGGGCAAGACACTTCACCCCATTGCCCACGTGGGTGCATGGTGGCGATGTGTACTAAAGCGTACTGCGCATCGATGGTGCACCTGTATTCAACCAATGCTAACCCTGCTTGTGTGGAGTTAGTATGTGGGGAATCTGATAGTTGCTCGCTGTTGCGCGGAGGTTCTCCTCCCTAGGTACTCTGGCTTCCTCCGCCCGTAAAACTGTCCTGGTCATGGTAAACCACTGTGCAGAAATATGTGACATTAAACACCAATAAATAAAAAATCCTTTAAAAAATGAGCTCATTCCAATGAAGGGTCATAAGCTATGTTTTTCAAGCAAAAATGAAAAAGTAATTAAAACTGAATAGACATTTCTGTGTATAAAGCTGACCGTTTTTTGCCGTTATGTTGGCTAAAGGGTTAAGAATCCCTTAGTTTGGAAAGCACACTGAAAAGGTGTCCCATTCCACATAGAATTAAATGTTTCAGAAAAGAGAGCGAAAAACATTCTGTAGCCATGAGTTATATTGAAGATATTTTTTTACTCACATCGAAGTGTTAAGAGGGTTAAAATCTGACCATTCAAATATTCCATTTTATTACTTTGTAACTGTGATAGGTGTTTCGAGAAAGCCACACACCACTCCATCCCAAAACCTCTCAATCCTGAGTTATGATTGAGAATAAATAGATTTTTTAAAAAAATGCTTTGAAAAGTGAAGGTTTCTCTCTCTCTTCAATGACTGAGACTGAAGTTTTGTAACATGATACAACATAAAGATACAGTGCTGTTCAATGTAACAAAGAATTCTATCTCAGCTTTCTCTCTGGAGATTTCTGTTTTAGATAATGGTTACTGCTTCAGCTAACTCATTTCCCAGTAAATGTTGTAAACATATTTTTAACATCTAGAGCCCGAAGGCCCCACATGCCTCCAAATCATAGATGACCAAATACCAATGGCAGGCAGTCTATCAGTATACCAAAAACATTGAGATAGGATTGATTGTATTTGGGTTATCATGTTGACAAACAGTGCATAGAAGACATTCTATGAATGTTATTAATTTATTGGGGTTTAACAACACTTCAACAGCTAGGCCCGCCTCATGTCGTACAGTTTTTACGGATGGAGGAAACCAGAGAACACAGAGAACCACCAAACAACAACAACAAGCAACTGCCTGGATCCCCAACATGCTAACTCCACACAAGCAGGGTTAGTGCAAGTGTATCATCAGCATGCAGTATGTCTTAGTACACAACATCACTATGCCATTATGTGGGCAATGGGGGTGAAGTGTTTTTGCCCAAAGACACAAGGCAGTTGCCGCAGATAGGATTCGAACTGAGAACCTCTTGGCTTGCAGCCTGCACCTCTAACTGCTTAGCCACTGTGCCCCTCTATGAATGTAATGGGAATACTTTAGAGGCTTATTTTGGGGATAAAATAGTTTTAAAGAAATAAGAAATAGGTTTTCAATGGCAGTATTTATAGATATTCATTCAAAAATCAGTTAATTTTTTCCAAGAAACCAGATAAGGTATATATCTTCACAGTATTCAAAGGGAACAATCAAGGGAATGCACAAGGAGGTTCAAAAATATGATTTCCAGCAATTCTGGTAATAGCCCTCGTGACTCCTGTTCGACCGTGGCCCAAATTTTGAATCTCCATCGAGTGTCGACTCGTTTGGTATTGGTCCCAGGTCCATACATCATACCATGCTTGAAATATGAGCATGATCCACTTTCACAAATTTTGGCCACACCAACTTTTTACGTAAAAATGGATGTATGGACTTCAGGAATGCTTTAGAGAGTCACAAAATGTGATTTCCAGCAATTCTGAAAAAATGCACTCAATGACCACAAGTGACCTCCGTAACCTTGACCCACATTTTTGAACCTCCATCAAGTGTCAACTTATTTAGTGTTGGCTCCAGGTCCATGCATCACACTATGCTTGAGATATGAGCGTGACCCACTTTCAAAAATTTTGGCCACGCCCACTTTTTTCATGAAAAAATGCACATCTGAATTTTGGGGAAGCATTTGGAGGTCAAAAAATGTGATTTCCAGCAATTATGAAAAATGCACTCATTGACCCCTGAGTGACCTTGGTGACCTTGACCCATATTTTGAATCTCCATCGAGTGTCGACTCATTTGGTGTTGGTCTCAGGTCCATACGTCATACCATGCTTGAGATATGAGCGTGACCCACTTTCAAAAATTTTGGCTACGCCCACTTTTTTTACGTCAAAATGCATGTGTGTATGTCAGGAATGCTTTAGGATGTCAAAAAATGTGATTTCTAGCAATTGTAAAAAATGCACTTAATGACCCCTAGGTGACCTCCATGACCTTGACCCATATTCTGAATCTCCATCGAGTGTCGACTCATTTGGTGTTGATCCCAGGTCCAAACGTCATACCATGCTTGAGATATGAGCGTGACCCACATTCAAAAATTTTGGCCACGCCCACTTTTTTTCATGAAAAAATGCACATCTGAATTTTGGGGAAGCATTTGGAGGTCAAAAAATGTGATTTCCAGCAATTATGAAAAATGCACTCATTGACCCCTGAGTGACCTCGGTGACCTTGACCCATATTTTGAATCTCCATCGAGTGTCGACTCATTTGTTGTTGGTCCCAGGTCCATATGTCATACCATGCTTGAGATATGAGCGTGACCCACTTTCAAAAATTTTGGCCACGCCCACTTTTTTTACGTCAAAATGCATGTGTGTATGTCAGGAATGCTTTAGGGTGTCAAAAAATGTAATTTCTAGCAATTATAAAAAATGCACTTAATGACCCCCTAGGTGACCTCCATGACCTTGACCCATATTCTGAATCTCCATCGAGTGTCGACTCATTTGGGGTTGATCCCAGGTCCATACGTCATACCATGCTTGGGATATGAGCGTGACGCACTTTCAAAAATTTTGGTCACGCCCACTTTTTTTACTTCAAAATACATGTGTGTACGTCAGGAATGCTTTAGGGGGTCAAAAAATGTGATTTCTAGCAATTATGAAAAATGCACTTAATGACCCCAAGTGACCTCCGTGACCTTGACCCATATTTTGAATCTCCATCGAGTGTCGACTCATTTGGTGTTGGTCCCAGGTCAATACGTCATACCATGCTTGAGATATGAGGGTGACCCACATTCAAAAATTTTGGTCACGCCCACTTTTTTACGTCAAAATGCATGTGTGTATGTCAGGAATGTTTTAGGGGGTCAAAAAATGTGATTTCTAGCAATTATAAAAAATGCACTTAATGACCCCCTAGGTGACCTCCGTGACCTTGACCCATATTTTGAATCTCCATCGAGTGTCGACTCATTTGGTGTTGGTCCCAGGTCCATACGTCATACCATGCTTGAGATATGAGCGTGACCCACTTTCAAAAATTTTGGCCACGCCCATTTTTTTTATGTCAGAATGCATGTGCGTATGTCAGGAATACTTTAGGGGGTCAAAAAATGTGATTTCTAGCAATTATGAAAAATGCACTTAATGACCCCTAGGTGACCTCCATGACCTTGACCCATATTTTGAATCTCCATCGAGTGTCGACTCATTTGGTGTTGGTCCCAGGTCCATACATCATACCATGCTTGAGATATAAGCGTGACCCACTTTCAAAAATTTTGGTCACGCCCACTTTTTTTACGTCAAAATGCATGTGTGTATGTCAGGAATGCTTTAGGGGGTCAAAAAATGTGATTTCTAGCAATTATGAAAAATGCACTTAATGACGCCCAGGTGACCTCCGTGACCTTGACCCATATTTTGAATCTCCATCGAGTGTCGACTCATTTGGTGTTGGTCCCAGGTCCATATGTCATACCATGCTTGGGATATGAGCGTGACCCACTTTCAAAAATTTTGGCCACGCCCACTTTTTTTACTTCAAAATACATGTGTGTACATCAGGAATGCTTTAGGGGTCAAAAAATGTGATTTCTAGCAATTATGAAAAATGCACTTAATGACCCCAAGTGACCTCCGTGTCCTTGACCCATATTTTGAATCTCCATCGAGTGTCGACTCATTTGGTGTTGGTCCCAGGTCCATACGTCATACCATGCTTGAAATATGAGGGTGACCCACATTCAAAAATTTTGGCCACGCCCACTTTTTTACGTCAAAATGCATGTGTGTATGTCAGGAATGTTTTAGGGGGTCAAAAAATGTGATTTCTAGCAATTATAAAAAATGCACTTAATGACCCCCTAGGTGACCTCCGTGACCTTGACCCATATTTTGAATCTCCATCGAGTGTCGACTCATTTGGTGTTGGTCCCAGGTCCATACGTCATACCATGCTTGAGATATGAGCGTGACCCACTTTCAAAAAGTTTGGCCACGCCCACTTTTTTTACGTCAGAATGCATGTGCGTATGTCAGGAATGCTTTAGGGGGTCAAAAAATGTGATTTCTAGCAATTATGAAAAATGCACTTAATGACCCCTAGGTGACCTCCATGACCTTGACCCATATTTTGAATCTCCATCGAGTGTTGACTCATTTAGTGTTGGTCCCAGGTCCATACATCATACCATGCTTGAGATATAAGCGTGACCCACTTTCAAAAATTTCACACAGACTAATAAGGAGCCAAAAGGAAAATTACAACAAGTTAAAAAGCATGATAGCAAAGAATTCTGGATGTTTTATAGACTGCTGGGCAATAAGAGAATCGAAAATAAATCCCCATCATAAAACAAATTTTAAGAATATTACAAAAACTTAGACAACAGTACAGAGGAAAACATGTAACATTAACAATTGATAAAAGCATACTGAATGAACCCATTACAATCGAAGAAATAGAAAAGAAGTTAATAAGCTAAAAATGGAAAAACGCTAGTTTATGACAAAATTATTGATGAATACATCAAAGCAACTTTCATAAGATTTTAAAACAACATATCTAAAGTTCTTTAATATAGTTCTTAAATCAGGCAGTCTACCAACCGACTGGACAGTTCGAGTAATCGAGCCAATATACAAAAACAAAGTTAACCCATTGCATACATAATTATCGCAAAATAACACAGCTAAGTAATATCTCAAAATTATTCACTCGTATTTTAAGCACATGCATTATATTGATTCTTAACCCTTTGAACCAGAGCCACGAGGCTGCACATTAAAAATATTGATTGGTCTACCTCAAGTAATGAATATGGACTCTTCTAATTGCTACCATTGAACTGGCATGGAGGATACCACCACAGCTCAAAGGGTTAAATGATAACATATTGTAAAGCAAGGTAGAAACAGGATTTAGGAAAGATTACTCCACTACTGACCATATATTCTCTTTATGAGCAATCAGGGAATTACCAAAACTGAACAAAAACAAGAGGCTCCATGGAGCCTGATGTACTCACCTGACCAACGTTGTTTAAAGAAGGATTTAATTAGCATCTACGGCTAGTTAACACTACAGAGGAATGAAGTTATTTATTTATTTATAATTCTGTTGTCCATGAAAATTACTTTTTTCTAGTATTGGGATGCTACTACGGAAATAATGCCCAGATTTTCAGTTATGCAAAACTAGGGACTAGGGAGTCCAAATATTAAACAATTTTCGGAAATTTTGTTTCTTAACATACCTACCACAATTGTTTACAATTGGCTGTAACGTAGGTGCAAGCCCTATTTCAGAACTTAACTCAAGCTAATAACTTTTCCACATGAATTTGGAAAAGTAGAAGAGTGCAAAAGCACTACAAAGAGATCGAAAAGGGCCGGGTGAGACCGGCGCTTGACATTACAGGTACTCTCCCTGCACACCTCTTACATTGCCAAATTCATGCGCAACTACCATGATGTCAATTCCGAATTTCCGCCACCAAGAAGTTTTGTTATTTAGTGGGAAAGCAAAGTTATCCCCTTAGAGGGTGGGCCTCCGGTAAACAATTGTGATAGGTATGTAAAGAAACAAAATTTACTTAAAAATTTTAATTTCTTTTCAACCCACTCACAATTGTTTACAATTGGCTGAATAAACAATAGGAGGAGGTGAATCACATAACCAATAACATCAAAAGTGCAGCTGAAAGAAATGCAAGGAGGGCAAGGGAACAACACAGCAAAACTTGTAAAAGGAGAAAGAGCGGGAACTCGCTGAAAGAACAGAAGCTAAAACACAACACCACAGTGTTGAAGAGCATCCTAAAAAAAAACAGATGCTGCATAAAGCACCTGAAAAAACCAAGGCTTTGTGATAATGAAAGTGTCAATGACACTGTAGCTCAACTTGACAAACTTGAACTTGGTAAGTTATAAATGAAATGGCAGAATTGAAGATCATTGGTACCAATATTATTTTTTTTGCCAGTGGCAACATTTTTTGACAGAAACCCGAAAAAAATCGATAGCTCCCATCTAGAGGCCTCCCCAAACAAGCATGACAGGTTTCAAAGCAATCCGATCATAAATGTGCCCTGTAGGGTATACAAAAGGGAAATATTGTGGTCTGACTAGACTAAGTTCTAAGAACGTTGGCCGTGGCAACATTTTTTGACGGAAATGGAAGAAAATCGATAGCTCCCATCTAGAGGTCACCGTAAATAAGCATACCAGGTTTCAAAACAATCTAATCATAAACGTGCCCTGTAGGGTGAGCCAAAGGGAAATATTGTGGTCTGACTAAACTAAGTTCTAAGAATGTTGGCTGCGGCAACATTTTTTTATGGAAATTGAAGAAAATCGATAGCTCCCATCTAGAGGTCACCCGAAACAAGCATGCCAGGTTTCAAAGCAATCCGATCATAAATGTACCCTGTAGGGTGTGCCAAAGGGAAATATTGAGTCTTCTGACTAAACTAAGTTCTAAGAACGTTGGCCGCGGCAACATTTTTTGCCGGAAATTGAAGAAAATCGATAGCTCCCATCTAGAGGTCACCCTAAATAAGCGTACCAGGTTTCAAAGCAATCAAATCATAAATGTGCCCTGTAGGGTGTGCCAAAGGGAAATATTGTGGTTTGACTAAACTAAGTTCTACGAACATTGGCCATGGCAACATTTTTTGACGGAAATTGAAGAAAATCGATAGCTCCCATCTAGAGGTCACCCCAAACAAGCATGCCAGATTTCAAAGCAATCCGATCATAAATGTACCTTGTAGGGTGTGCCAAAGGGAAATATTGAGTCTTCTGACTAAACTAAGTTCTAAGAACGTTGGCCGCGGCAACATTTTTTGACAGAAATTGAGGAAAATCGATAGCTCCCATCTAGAGGTCTTCCCAAACAAGCATACCAGGTTTCAAAGCAATCCGATCATAAATGTACCCTGTAGGGTGTGCCAAAGGGAAATATTGAGTCTTCTGACTAAACTAAGTTCTAAGAACGTTGGCCGCGGCAACATTTTTTGACGGAAATTGAAGAAAATCGATAGCTCCCATCTAGAGGTCTCCCCAAACAAGCATACCAGGTTTCAAAGCAGTCAAATCATAAATGTGCCCTGTAGGGTGTGCCAAAGGGAAATATTGTGGTCTGACTAAACAGAGTTCTAAAAACGTTGGCCGCGGCAACATTTTCTGACGGAAATTGAAGAAAATCAATAGCTCCCATCTTGAGGTCACCCCAAACAAGCATACCAAGTTTCAAAATAATCTGATCATAAATGCGACCTGTGAGGTGTGCCAAAGGAAATTGTGGACGTACTAACGTACTAACGTCTGTACGTACATACGTGTACATACGTACGTACGAGAAGTGATGGCAATAGCTCAGCTTGACTTTGTCAAGTTGAGCTAAAAATGCACAAACCTGAAACTACATAATTAACGAGATTGCACAACAGCCTCAGTAGCAACTAGAGAGCCTAACAAAAAATGTTCTCAGATTGCTGCTGTAGGTGGCGGATATAAAAGGAGGAGAATGTAGTAGCATTCCTCCAGTAAGCTGCAGTCATAACGTCCCTGAGCGAAACCGAATTGGAGAATGCCCAGGGTGTGGAAATAGCACATATGTCATGAGCATTAAATCAGTTCGAAACAAGATCCGGAGCAGTCAAACTGGAATAAGCCAGCTTGATTATGAGACAAATCCACCTGGAAATAGAATGGGAAGAGATAGACTGCCTCCCAGGAATGAGAGACAGAAAGAAACTCTTCCGACCCCTCCAAATGAACTGAGTGCAATTAATATAAATCTTAATCACATGAACAGGACAAAGAAGAGGCCTCGGCCATCGACAAAAGGAAGTGCTCGAATGAAGATGGGAGGAGGTACCAAATCAGAAAGTTGATTCTTGGTCAGAAAAGAGCAATCAATAGTGATGGATACACTGTTAGCCTCATTTCTGAAAAAAGCCGAATCAACAGAAAATGCATGAAGGTCACTGACACGTCTGGCAGAAGCAAACGCTAGAAGGAAAGCAGTTTTATATATGAGAAAATGCATATCGTCTTAAATAAAGGCTCAAACGGTGCCCCCTCCAAACAATGCAACACCCATACCAAGTTCCATTTGGGTGTAACATGCAAAACTCAAGGCCTCTTCAGAGAAAAGTGCCAAATCAGTTTGGAGAGAAAGAGATTACAACCTATGCACCTCTTTCCCACATAAGAGAGAGTTTCTGACAGCATAGACCTATACCCCTTAATGGTTATAGGCTGGAGGACCTTGGAATCAAAAAGGTATACCAGAAAATCTGCAATTTGAGCGACTGACGGATTTTGGTAATCCACGTGATGATCTGCACAACACCGACAGAAAACTTTCCACTCAGCTGCATAAGTCATGCCAGTGGAATGTCATCGTGATGCAGAAATGCACTCCCCTGTTCATCTCGAAAAACCTCTAGGCTGGAGACTGGACCTGATAAAAGACAGGTGTGAAGGGACAGGCTTGCCAGGTTGTTGTGGTACTTCCTGGGCCGGCCCTGAGAAAGAAGATAGCGGCGTAGAATTGGCCGATCTGTTAACAGAGGCCACAGCTGATTGATCCACACCCTCTGTGGAGACAGAGGAGCGATCAGAATGACCCTGCAACTGCAAGCACGAATCTTCGACAACACCTGAGGAAGAATCGGTGCAGGGGGAAGGCACAGCTGACCCACCCTGTCCAGTCTAGAGACAGAGCATTCACCGCCAATGCTAGTGAATCTGGACATGGGGAGACAAAGGTCTCTACCTGATGATTCCAGCGAGTGGCAAAAAGGTCGATAAGAGGACGACCCCACCGTTTGCAAATCGTCTGAATCACCGAATGATGCAGCATCCATTTGGTGGGAAGGACACTGTCTCGTCGGGACAGGGAGTCAGCTAGGACACTGAGATGCCAGGGGATGAGCCGAATGGCCATCCGAACAAGTACATCCCACGCTAATAGCAGAAGATCCCGAGAAGCTGATACCTGGGAATCAAATGCGTGCCACCTTGATTCCGGATGTAGGCCACCACTGTTGAATTGTTTGAAAGAAGCAGGACTGTGTGATTAGACAGGTGAGAGATCCTTTGCTGAAAACTCAACAGAAGAGCAAGGAGCTTCTTCTGGTTGACATGAAGGGCCACCTGCTCTCGCTCCCACTCGCCGTGGGTGGACACACCGAAAGGATTTAACATCACACCCCAGCCCCAATCGCTGGCATCTGCTGTTAGGATGTGATCAGCCAGAGGAAGATCCAACAGAATACCCTGAGCCAACCGTAGAACATTGGTCCAAGGGTGGAGGTGACAATGCAAGGACTGAGGAATAGTGAGTTCCAGGTTCAGAGGATGTACATTCGGATGCCAATGATCCAACAGGAAGTGTTGGAGAGGTTGGACAAACAAGCGACCCAGTGGAATGAGATCTGTCACCAAACCGCAAAGGCCCAGGAACCGAAGGAAAGTCCTGGCTGAGACCAAGGAGGATCGGAGCAGGTCCCGAGTCAAGGCAGAAAGGATCAATGCCCAAGCCTTGGAAACAGACACCACATTGTGAAAAGTGTTGAAAAGAAAACCATGCCCAAATGACAAAATTGTGAGAAGGAATTAGATCTGACTTCTTGGAGTTGACTCTGAAACCCAGAGACGCTAACAGACCAAGTAGCCGTCGGACATCAAATTCCAGAAGGGCAGCATTGGGGTACCGTTGGAGGATGTCATCCAGGTAGGCCAATGAAGTCACAGCCGACTGAGTACGGTGAAAAGCGAGCACATGTGACATCAGTTGGGTGAAGGCCCAAGAAGCCAGGTTCAAACCGAATGGGAGATCTTTGAACTGAAAGACATGATCTGGAAACAAGAACCGAAAGTACTTCTGTGACGCTAGGTGAACGGGCACATGGAAATAGGCATCCTTCAGGTTGATACCGATGGCAAAATCGCCCTGATGAATCAACCGTCGAACTGACCTGAAAGTCTCCAAGCTGAAACGAGGTGCTATGATGGACTCATTCAGGATACTCAGATTGATGAAAGGACGAAGCTGACCATTTTTCTTTGGCTCTAAGAAAAGTCTTGAGTAGAACACTGGAGAAAGGGTGTTCCTGACCACCTCGATCACCCCTTTGGAGAGGAGCTTGTCGATCTCCTGCACCAGAAGGTCACAATGCTGAGGATCGGAAGGGACCCAAAATAAACAGGGGTGCCGACGGAAGAACAGAAGCAGATCTGATTGGATGATGTTGAGGACCCAAGGATCCGACGTTACCTCTGTCCAATGGTAAAAAAATAGTGACAGGCTTCCCTCGACTGAATGAGAATCTAGGTGAGGACCTTCATTTGCAGCCTTGACGAGGCCCCCAGGAGGAGAAACCACTCCCTCGGGAAGTAACTGAGTCCTGAGACTTTCCTCCCTGAGGCTGCCAGTGAGCCTGGCCATGGCAACGTTTCTTCTGAGCAGAAGGAGTGCACATAGCCAAAGACGCAGCCAGCATGACTGATATGGCTGATGTGGCTGGGCGTTTGGTGGGCCTGGCACCACCACCACCTACGACAGCAGGTTGGTCCAGTTGCCTTAACAAAAGCTGATCCTTTGAAGGACGAAGAACCTCATCACGGAAAGCCTCCACGGAACATGGAACAGCTGAGGTTCAACCAAAGAAGCAGACAACAGAAAAGCATGCTGCTCAGAAGGAAGGGATGGAGAAGTGTCCAACACTGCATCCCGGCTTGCAAGCTCCAAATTAGCCATATTGCAGGTGTGAGCATGAGTCAGATTCATAAGGGCCTGAGGCAAAACACGCAAAGGACCTGAGCATCATCAAATTCACCTGGCAGGAGATAGGAAGCCAGGGCAGCAACGATGTGATCCGCGAGCGACAACATGCCCAGCTTCTCTAGAGAAGGCCCACCATAGATTCTAAGACCGACATCGGGAGAACTGCTGACTTTGGCTTAGACACAAAACTGCATTGAGAGGCGGAAAGGTATCAGGTCGAGAAAAGAAGGAATCCTTCAGGGCCTTGGAATGCATCTTAGCATCCAGGCCTTGGAAGGACTCAACAACCCGAGCTGATTGCAGAGGGCACAAAATCCTGGAGCTAGAAGGCTCAACAGGGTTGCGATGCTCCACAGACGAGGGCTGGTCTGAAGGTTGAACATCTGGTGAGAAGCCAAAAACAAAATCTAAAGCCTGCTCCAAGACTGACGAGGGGGCACATCACCTTCAAGCAAATCGTCATCCTCTGTGGCAGAAGAGATGTAGCCCAGCAGGAACCTCCTGAGAATGCTGAGCAACATCGAAAGGGCCAGGTGAGGAATCTCTGAGAGTGACCAAAGGAGGCTGCGCCTTTAAGCACAGGGAAGCCAACTTGAGGGTAGCTAGAAAGCAACCAGGTGAGTGCCAAAACAGCCTGCCTCAGCTGACCCTGAGAATCCGTCGGAGCAGCCACACCCGACGGAGTGTCTTCCCAATGAACCCTTCTGGAAGAAGAGCCCAAAGCCTCAGAAGGGACCGACGACGAATGGTGATTGGCAGACAGAGTAGGGAGACGGTGAGAAGAGGATAGTGCCAAGAGTGACGCTCAGGGGCTGTCACTGGTGTCTGCAAAGCAGAAGGCCCTGTCTGCAAATCCTCTAGAGAGAATGACAGCAGATGTCAGTTGGCAGCAAGACCTGGGACACGATGAGGAAACACTGGAGGATTGTCCCAAGAGTGACAGGAAACTGCCACTGGCCTCTGGGCAACAGAGAGCCCCAACTGCCTATCCTCTGAGACCGACAATAAGTGTCGATCGACAACCAGACTTGGGACACAGTGAGAAATCACCGGAGGAAGGTCCCAAGAGTGACAGCTAACAGGAGACATCACTGGCCTCTGCTTACTCAAGGCCCTGGTTGCCAATGCCTCAGCCCCATCCTGCTGGTTGGCTCACCAGCAGGGGAAGGCAGAACAATAAATGATTCGCACAACGAGGAACAAGGAATCGCTGCCGAAGTGACTGAGCACCCTAACTGGCCAGGAACAAACCTGTACAGCTTCACTGAGAAGCCAAGGAAGACTGGGAGCCCTGTGAAACACCTCCAGATACAGCCTCAGGCCCCTGTGACTGTACACCATCTCCAGAAGAGATGGGAGGAAGACTATCATGCAAAATAGAAGCAGCATGAACAAATTCCTCAGCAGCTGCAGATGATACTGGCAAATGAAAGTGTCAATGAAACTGTAGCTCAACTTGTCATGTACGTGTATAGTATGTGACACAGCAATGACAAACATCTAGGTAATGACCTGATAACAAAGGTGTTGGTAAAGTATTGTAAAGGTGGGCGACAGTTAGATGCTAAACTAGAAAAGAAATCTTTGAGTCCTAGAGTGGGTCTGACTGAACCCCAAAATATTTGTTCTCATAGCAGTGATAACAAAGGCACCCAAAAACACTCGTTCCTGCCACAAGGTGATAACAAAGGTATCCCAAGAGGTTTCGCGAAGATCAGTTCATAAATACAGACTCTAGCCCAAGCCGTATTGACATGTGCACTTACTGTGTATAAGTAGCATTGAACAAATCAAAATTCATCTAATTTGCATAATTTCTGCATGAGATAAAAACCTGTATTATATGTGATGTATTCCATGTTACTAAACATTCCTACAAAAATTTATTCAAATCAGAACTTTCATACAGAAGTTCTGTACAAAAAACTGATTGCACTAATTTTGGTACAAAAAGGTTGCTGGCGGCCATCTTGAATTTTGGACCGCACTCAAAACACTCGTTCTCGTCCCACAGCGATAACAAAGGTATCCAAGAAGTTTCGTAAAGATGGGTTCATAAATACAGCCTCACCCTGAGCCATATAGAAGTTGTGTACAAATGAAAGTGTCAATGACACTGCAGCTCAACTTGTGTAAGACATGTACATGTATAGTATGTGACACAGCAATGACACACATCTAGGTAATGACCTGATAACAAAGGTACATAAAAAGTATTGTAACGGTCTGTACATAAATGCTGCCCGTAGCCTGTAACAAATGTTTAGGTAAAGTATTGTAAAGGTGGGTGACAATTAGAAGCTAAACTAGAAAAGAAATCTTTGAGTCCCAGAGTGGGTCTGACTGAATCAAAAAATATCTGTTCTCATAGCACAGTGATAACAAAGGCACCCAAAAACACTCATTCCTGTCCCAAGGTGATAACAAATGTACCCAAGAAGTTTCGTGAAGATCGGTTCATAAATACAGCCTTTAGCCCGAGATGTATTGAATTGTTGACCGACAGACGGACAGACGGACAGATGGATCAAAATTCATACAATCTGCATAATTTCTGCACGAGAAAAAAACCTGTATTATATGTGATGCATTCCATGTTACTAAACATTCATTCAAAAATTTATTCAAATCAGAACCTTCATTTTGAAGTTCTGTACCAAAAACTGATTGTACCTAATTTTGGTACAAAATGGCCACCGGCAGCCATCTTGAATTTTGGACCACACCCACAAACACTCGTTCTCGTCCCAAGGTGATAACAAAGGTACCTAAGAAGTTTCGTGAAAATCGGTTCATAAATAGAGCCTCTAGCCCAAACCGTATTGACATGTGCACTTACTGTGTATAAGTAGCACTGAATAAATCCAAGTTCATCTAATTTGCATAATTTCTGCACGAGAAAAAAACCTGTATTATATGTGATGTATTCCATGTTACTAAACATTCATTCAAAAATTTATTCAAATCAGAACCTTCATATAGAAGTTCTGTTCAAAAAACTGATTGTACCCAATTTCGGTACAAAATGGCGACCGACAGCCATCTTTAATTTCGGACCACACCCAAAAACACTCGTTCTCATCCCATGGTGATAACAAAGGTACCCAAAAAGTTTCGTAAAGATCGCTTCATAAATACGGCCTCTAGCCTGAGCCGTATAGAAATTGTGTACAAAAAACTGATTGGACCTAATTTCGGTACAAAATGGCCGCTGGCAACCATCTTGTATTTTGGACCGCACCCAAAAAAACTTGTTCTCATCCAAAGGTGATAACAAAAGTACCCAAGAAGTTTCGTGAAGATCAGTTCATAAATACAGCCCCAAGCCAGAGCCGAATTGACATGTGTACTTACTGTGTACAAGTAGCACTGAATAAATCAAAGTCCATCTAATTTGCATAATGTCTGCACGAGAAAAAAAACTGTATTTTATGTGATGTATTGGATGTTACTAAACATTCATACAAAAATTTATTCAAATCAGAACTTTCATACAGAAGTTCTGTACAAAAAACTGATTGCACTAATTTTGGTACAAAATGGCTGCTGGTGGCCATCTTGAATTTTGGACTGACCCCAAAACACTTGTTCCCGTCCCACGGTGATAACAAAGGTACTCAAGAAGTTTTGTAAAGATCAGTTCATAAATACGGCCTCTAGCCGGAGACGTATTGAATTGTTAACGGACAGACGGATAGACAAACAGACGGACAGACAGGCCATGGCATAACCTCAAATTTGACTTACGGCAAAGTTGAGCTAAAAATTATCCCTCATACTGCACCAAGTTAAAATTTGGGCTTCCATAAGAAGCCCAAATATTAACCTAGGGACCAGATTTGAACAATTTTGAATCTGACCCTCATAACAATGATGTATACCAAACATTAAAAGATTCTGACTAGTGGTTCTGAAAACGAAGATTTTTAAATAATATTCCCCATATTGCCCTAAGTTAAAAATTTGGGCTCCTGTATTGATCCCAAATATAAACCAATGGGCTTCATTTTAACAAACTTGTATCTGATCCCCAGATGGATGCTGTATACCAAATATCAAAAGATTATGACCATTGGTTGTGGAGAAAAGATTTAAAAATTTTTTTGCAAATATGCAAATATGCCGACTCTGCATTTCTTCGATGCCCCTCCCCCCTCCCCAACAGAACACCCTAACATAACCGATAGCAACTTTGTTTTACCATTCAATTCTACTGTTCCAAAGGATACTTTATACCAAATAACAGTTCTCTGTTCCATGTGGTTTTGGAAATATGGGCATTTGAAAATATTTCTATTTTTAGCTCCTGGAGTTCCCACGGGGACACAGGAATTTTTTTTTTTCGCACGAGTCAAGTACTTATGACCCAGCAATATCACATACTATATTTGGTTCAAATCGGACTATTGGTTCAGAGAATAGAAATTTTGGGAGGGGCCAAAAATCTTACCCCTCCCATTACAAAGTCAAACATTACTTCACGAACTTCATTTGAATAACCTTGATTCTACACCTCAAAAGGAAGCTCCAGAACAAATATCAAGTCATTGTCCCCATTGGTTCATGCGAAGAAGATTTTAAAAATATTTTGGAGCATTTTTCCCCTCCCTATAGGGCTGGGTATGTTGAGTTGAACAAAATGCAATGCCCGTTCGGGTCTATCACTCACACAAACTTTCACTTGAATTGGCCCACTGGTTTTGGAGGAGAAGACCAAAATATCACCTACCAATGAAGAGGAAATAGTTCACTGTGTCCACAGCCTCTGTGGAAAATTAATTAAAGACTGTGATAACTTATCCACCAATCAAAGACTGTGATAACTTATCCACCAAACTTAATCAATAATCAATAATCTCTGAGGTGGCCAGCCCGCTAACACACATAGTTAACCTTTCTTTTTCTACTGGTGTAGTACCCAGAAAAATGAAGACAGCCAAAATTATACCTATATTTAAATCCGGCGACCCGCAATTGTTCAACAACTTTCGACCTATCAGTATTCTGCCAGCATTCTCTAAAATATTGGAGAAATTAATGTATTCGCGATTATCAAACTTTCTAGAGGAACAAAAGATTATATACCAGTATCAGTTCGGCTTCAGGAAACATCATTCAACAACACATCCTGTTTTACACTCGGTAAACAATGTCGCAGAGAACAATGATAGACCGTCAAAAGATTGCACGCTTTCTCTTTTTCTGGACTTTTTGAAAGCTTTTGACAGCATTGACCATGTCATCCTGTTGAAAAAATTGGACCATAATGGAATTAGGTGATTGGCCAACTCCTGGTTTAAAGATTATTTAAATGGAAGAAGTCAGTCGGTTTCATTCGTGAATGAAGTCCAACTAGATATCACGGAGATGGAATCCATCTCTGCGGGCCCCACAGCAACTAACCGATGTTAGGTATAAACTGATGTGAACCTTAATATTAAAATATTTCAAGCAATAGGTAAAATCTGATTAAAATCCCTTCCTGGACACGAACTTGTCAGAAAAAAAACCCAAATTCTGAATAATTTGACCTGGAGGTCAAACTTCAAGGTCAAAGCATGGCAACCTTGGTACGCAACACGTCGTCTTGAGATAATCTACCCACATACCAAATATCAAAACCCTATCTATTAAGGGAAAAAAGTTACAGCCTGGACACGAACTTGTCAGAAAAAAAAAAATCTGAATAATTTGACCTTGAGGTCAAACTTCAAGGTCAAAGCATGCAACCTTGGTACGTGACACATCGTCTTGAGATAATCTATCCACATACCAAATATCAAAACCCTATCTATGTCTAATTGGAGGGGGGGGGGGGAATAATTTCTGTCTGGATTTTTAACCACAAACTTTAACAGAAAAAGCAAAAAAGGAAAAAAAAGGTTCTGCATGTAGTGACTGTAAATAGTTCAAAATGCATATTGGAGGAAATAAAAAAAAATAAAATGCCTAATTGGGGGGGGGGGGGGGGGGGGAGGGGAGGGGGGGGGCGCAGTGTGCTTGTCTGGGTTTTTAACCAAAACTGTAAACAAGCATTTTTGACAAAAGGAAAAAAAAGTGCCTAATTGTCCCCCAGGGGTGGGGGGGGGGGGGTGCAGCAGGGGGGGGGTACATAAGTTTAAAAAAGGTTCCGCATGTAGTGACTGTAAATAGTTCAAAATGCATATTGGGGAAAAGAAGAAAAAAAGCCTAATTAGGGTGGGGGGGGGGGGGGGTAGGGGTTAGTGGTGTTTGTTTGGGTTTTTAACCACAAGCTTGGAGTCACCCTACCAAGCTACAATGAAATCCCTTCATAATTATGGCCTGTGGAATATTCTAAAGGTTTTCGGGCTTCGGGCCTCTGTTGCCATCACAGTTGCCCAAAAAGAGACGTTCTCATCTAGACATTATATGAAGTCACCCTACCAAGCTACAATGAAATCCCTTCATAATTATGGCCTGTGGAATATTCTAAAGGTTTTCGGGCTTTGGGCCTCTGTTGCCATCACAGTTGCCCAAAAAGGGACGTTCTCATGTAGACATTATATGAAGTCAACCTATCAAGTTACAATGAAATCCCTCCATAAATATGACGTGTAGACTGTGCCAAAGGTTTTCGGGCTTCGGGCTCGAGCAGCCATCATGGTTGAATGATCGCAACCAAAAGGGGACATTCTCATCTGGGCATCATGTGGATTGATCCTACGAAGTTACAATGAAATCCCTTCATAAATATGACTGTAGACTGTGCTGAAGTTTTTCGGGTTTCGGGCACCTGTAGCCGTCAAAGTTGCCCAATCACGTCCAAAAGGGGACTTTCTCATGTTGACATTATATGAAGTCAACCTATCAAGTTACAATGAAATCTGTCCATAAATATGACCTGTAGACTGTGCTAAAGGTTTTCGGGTTTTGGGCTCGGGCAGTTGTGATGGCTGATAGATCATGCCCAAATGGGGAAATTCTCATGTAGACATCATACGGAGTCATCGAATCAAGTTACAATGAAATGCATCCATATTAAACATGACCTGCAGACTGTGCTAAAAGTTTTTTTGGTTTCGGGCTTGGGCAGCCATCACGGTTGACAGATCATGTCCAAACAGGGATGTTCTCATCTAGGCATTATACAGAGGCATTCTATGAAGTTGCAATCAAATCCCTTCATAAATATGACCTGTAGACTGTGCTAATGGTTTTGGGGTTTTGGGCTCGGGCAGCCATACCGGTTGACCGATCACGACCAAAAGGGGACATTCTCATGAAAACATGACCTAAAGCCTGCATATGAAATTTCGTGACGATCAGACAAGAACTACCGGGTATAGCCTGTACTTGAAGGTTGAATAAAAAAACTTTAACCACAAACTTGAACCAAAACTCCAAATGTCAACTAAACAGGAAAAGAAAAAAAAAACAAAAAAAACACTTGAAGCTTCAGTAAAAAACTTTAACCACAAACTTTAACCAAAAACTCTAAATGTTAACAGACAGATATACGGACGGACGGACGAACAGGCGGACAAAAGTCATTACTATACATACGCCTTACTGTAAACAGTCAGGCTAAAAAAATCTGAATAATTTGACCTTGAGGTCAAAGTTCAAGGTCAAAGCATGGCAACCTTGGTACGCGACACGTCGTCTTGAGATAATCTATCTGCATACCAAATATCAAAACCCTATCTATTAAGAGAAAAAAGTTACAGCCTGGACACGAACTTGTCAGAAAAGAACCTCGAATTCGGAATAATTTGACTTTGAGGTCAAAGTTCAAGGTCAAAGCATGGCAACCGTGGTACGCGACACATCATCTTGAGATAATCTACCCACATACCAAATATCAAAACCCTATCTATTAAGGGAAAAAAGTTACAGCCCGGACACAAACTTGTCAGAAAAGAACCCCAAATTCGGAATAATTTGACCTTGAGGTCAAACTTCAAGATCAAAGCATGGCAACCTTGGTACGCGACACGTCGACTTGAGATAATCTATCCACATACCAAATATCAAAACCCTATCTATTAAGGAAAAAAAGTTACAGCCCGGACACGAACTTGTCGGAAAAAAACCCCGAATTCAGAATAATTTGACCTTGAGGTCAAAGTTCAAGGTCAAAGCATGGCAACCGTGGTACGCGACACATCGTCTTGAGATAATATACCCACATGTTAAATATCAAAACCTTATCTATTAAGAGAGAAAGATTTCGCACGCACAGACGCACAGATGGATGCACGAACAGAGCGAACACTATAGGGCATCCGCCTCTCGGCGGGGCCCTAATAAACAAGAGATAACAGCGGGTGTACCCCAGGGTTCTATCCTCGGACCCATCTTATTCTTATTGTTTGTGAATGACATTAGCCAATCATCCTTACTTAAAATACTAGCTTTCGCAGATGATACAACAGCATATACGTCAGGTAACAATGTAGATGTGCCAATAGAAAATGCAAATTCTGAACTAATTAAGATAAATGAATGGAGTTCTGCAAATAAATTAGCCTTAAATGCCTCTAAAACCAGATTCATGTTATTTCACCTCCAACTTGACGCATACAGTGCCAAGAACATGGTGATATCACTGAATGAGATGAATATATCGTTAGTCAGTAGCCACCAAGAGGAGTCATCATTCAAGTTCCTCGGAATTCATATGGACGAAAACCTGAAATTCAAACAGCACATATCAGCTGTTTGTTTTAAAATAGGAAGGGCTATTTTTGCATTAAATAGGGCAAAAAAATTTCTCCCCCCACAAGCCTTAAGATCATTGTACTTCTCACTTATCCACAGCCATTTGTTCTATGGGATATTAATCTGGGGGCACTCACCCTCTGCAAAGAGACTCTTCAACATGCAGAAGAAAGCCATTCGTATTATAACAAACAAGTCTTTTACATCACACACTGATCCTCTATTCAAAAGCTGTGGTATCCTAAAATTCAGCGACCTCTATATCCTGCATTCCCTTTTGTTCATGTATGATTGGTGCAATAATAAATTACCCGTGTCCTTTGATGATACATTTAAAATCTATAGGAATCCATCAGGCATGAACACCAGACAGTCTGGGAAAATACACACACTTAAACCAAGAACACGTTTTTCATCCGAACTGCCAATCCATACTCTCCCACGAACTTGGAATGAAATTGACCCACAAATCCAACAACTCAGCAGACCGCAATTTAAGAAGGCAATAATGGATAAGGCCCTAATTCTTATATGGCTAATGTTGCTTGTGACAATCTGAGATGCCCCGATTGCACCTCCAGCTCCTCTGGATCCCCAAATTCCCCAAATCCTTAACATTCTCCACATAGCAAATATTCCACTGCAATGATAAACTATGTATTCATTTTGGAAACTGTGAATCGCTCCTTTTAGAATTGGCTTTGAGCAAATTAATTTAACTTTGATGTCAGGTATGTTTTACTGTTTCAATATGGGGATGGCAGGAAGACAGCTTCTTGGCTATGCCATCTCCATGCAGTGTACTGTTACTTTTGTTCTAAATTAAATTAAACTGTCAATCATATGTTATGTAATTGTATGCTGCAAATAAAGATTCATTCATTCATTCAAACATGGTGTTGACGGACGCCGGAGGGACAATGGACAGAGAACGATTATTTATTTATTTATTGGTGTTTAAGGTCACATATTTGTGCACAATGGCTAACCATGGCCACAACATGAGTATCAACTAAAGACCAGGGGTGAGCGTTAATAAGCCATGTTGCCCATTTTAGAGAGGGTTTACACCTCCCAAGCACTGGTGACTGGGTCCTATTTCGAGATACTGGAAAAGAGAGCGATTAGACTTTGTCAAGCTGAGCTAATTATAAAATCTCCATTTAATTGGGCTGCACTGTATATGTGAAAACTAATACTATGGTATCAGACCACCTCATGGTCTGAAAACATTCTATTAAAATTGCAAAAGCTATGTGAAATGCAAAAGCTATGTTATCCCTTCTCTAAACAGAGTCATCAACATCAATTTCTATCATTCTCTGAGGTGTATTTATTTTCAAAGCATTTTGTGGAAAAATAAGAAACAGAAGTATTCAATGTCATGTGATTTCCAATTGAAATTGTTCTCGTAAATTTCCCCGTTTTTTGAACTTACAGAAAACAATTTAGAAATGCCTGATGGCGTATCAAACAGATTATTTTTGGTTATCTGAATTTGATATTCAAAATTTGTTTTATTGCACATTATTGGAGAGAGCTCACAGACACTCTCCAATAATTTGTAATAAAACAAATTCATATAAACAAAATATTGTTTGTGTTTGACTGAATATGAAACAAAAGAGGCAGCTATGCCTAGACAGCTCTGCCGTGGGTCACTGCTTTATGAGGAAGCTAAATACAAGACAAAAATCCAAGTGTTACTGCTTGTAACCTCAACCTTCATGATATGACAGTGTGTCAAAGTCATGACACAAGGTTAGGTTATGTGTAACAATTGTGTGAAGTATGAACAAGATCCTTCACACAGATTCAATTATACATACCAATCGAGGGCTCTATAACAATATCAAAGTCTTGTTGTCTTCGACCTTGACCTTGGATTAAGGTCCTGACACACTTTTGTGTCCCGAGCAATAATTGCACCAACTATGAATAAGATCTGTCAATCATACAAAGGAGACAAGGGCCTTATAACAATATAAAAATAAAAATTTTGCTGTCTATGACCTTGATATGACCTTCGATCAAAGTCATGACAGACCTTTGAATCATGAGTAATAATTGCACCAACTATGAATAAGATCTGTCAAACACACCAAGTTATATGGCCTGGACAAGGGCTGTATAACAATATCCAAGTTTTGTTGTCTGTGACCTTGACCTTGATGATATGACCTTGGATCAATGTTGCAACACACCTTTGAGTAATGAGCAATAATTGTACCAAATATGAACAAGATCTGCTGATTAGATCAAATTATATGGACCGGACAAATGAAATGTTGACGACAGATGGACTGGCTACAGATGGAAAGACAGATGGATGGAAGGATGATGGACAATTTAGCATTAGAACAGCTCCACTGACATTCTGTCAGGCAGAGCTAATACTCAGTGGCGAAAAAAAGTATGGCCCAGACAAACAAATGTCAAAGATTTTTCCAAGTGACAGGTTCTTATAGGGTCAGTAACCTTGACCCTGAGAGGTACATTCCATATTATAATTCACGACACTCTGTCTTTTTATATTACATACTGTTATGACATTTCATTGAAAAATATTCAGTGGTTAAGAAATTATGGCCCAGACAAACAAATGTCAAAGTTTTTCTAAGTGTCACCTTACCATTGGGCCTGTGACTTTGACCTTGAGGGGCACATACCATATTATAATTCGAGATACACACTGTCTTTTGATATTACATATTGTTATGAAGTTTCATTAAAATGAAAGTGTCAATGACACTGTAGCTCAACTTGTCAAGACAAAGACATGTACATGTATAGTATGTGACACAGCAATGACAAACATCTAGGTAATGACCTGATAACAAAGGTACATATAAAGTATTGTAATGGTCTGTACATAAATACTGACTGTTGCCTGTAACAAATGTATAGGTAAAGTATTGTAAAGGTGGGTGACAGTCAGATGCTGAACTAGAAAAAATCTTTGAGTCCCAGAGTCGGTCTGACTGAACCCCAAAATATTTGTTCTCATAGCACAGTGACAACAAAGGCACCCCAAAACACACTCGTTCCTGTCCCAAGGTGAAAACAAAAGTACTCAAGAAGTTTTGTGAAGATCAGTTCATAAATACGAGCTGTATAGAACTTGTGACAAAAAACTGATTGGACCTAATTTCGGTACAAAATGGCCACTGGCAGCCATCTTGAATTTTGGACCATACCCAGAAACACTCATTCTCATCCCAAGGAGATAACAAAGGTACCCAAGAAGTTTTGTGAAGATCGGTTCATAAATACAGCCTCTACCCTGAGCCGCATTGACATGTGTGCTTACACTGTGTAAGTAGCACTGAATAAATCAAAGTTCATCTAATTTGCATAATTTCTGCACGAAAAAAAACCCCTTACAATATGTGATGTATTCCATGTTACTAAACATTCATACAAAAATTTATTCAAATCAGAACTTTCATACAGAAGTTCTATACAAAAGACTGATTGCACTAATTTTGGTACAAAATGGCTGCTGGTGGCCATCTTGAATTTCGGACCACACCCAAAAACACTCGCTCTCATCCCACGGTGATAACAAAGGTACCCAAGAAGTTTCGTAAAGATTGGTTCATAAATATGGCCTCTAGTCTGAGCTGTATAGAAGATTTGTACAAAAAACTGATTAGGCCTAATTTCGGTACAAAATGGCCACTGGCAGCCATCTTGAATTTTAGACTGCACCCAGAAACACTCGTTCTCGTCCCAAGGTGATAACAAAGGTACCCAAGACATTTCGTGAAGATCAGTTCATAAATACAGACTCTAGTCTGAGCCGTATTGACATGTGTACTTACTGTGTGTAAGTCGCACTGAAAAAATCAAAGTTCATCTAATTTGCATAATTTCTGCACGAGAAAAAAACCCGTATTATATGTGATGCATCCCATGGTACTAAACATTCACACAAAAAAAATTATTCAAATCAGGGCTTTCATATGGAAGTTCTGTGCAAAAATCTGATTGCACCTAATTTTGTACAAAATGGCTGCCATCGGTCATCTTGAATTTCGGACCGGACCCCAAAACACTCGTTCTCGTCCCACGGTGATACCAAAGGTACCCAAGAAGTTTCGTAAAGATCGGTTCATAAATACGGCCTCTAGCCCGAGCCGTATTGGCATTTGCACTTACAGTGCTGAAAGTAACCCCAAAAAACATCAAAATTAGTCTAATTTGCACAATTTACGTACGAGAAAAAAACCCGTATTATATGTGATGTATCCCATGGTACTAAACATTCATACAAAAAATTATTCAAATCAGAGCTTTCATATGGAAGTTCTGTACAAAAAACAGATTTCTGCATCGTCGGTACAAAATAGTGGCTGGCAGCCATCTTGAATTTCGGACCGCACCCAAAAACACTCGTTCTCGTCCCACGGTCATAACAAAGGTACCCAAGAAGTTTCGTAAAGATCGGTTCATAAATACGGCCTCTAGCCCGAGCCATAGCAGCTTGGCACTTACAGCTCTGAAAGTAACACTAAATAAATCAAAGTCAGTCTAATTTGCATAATTTACGCACGAGAAAAAAACCCGTATTATATGTGATGTATCCCATGGTACTAAACATTTATACAAAACTTTATTCAAATCAGAACTTTCATACAGAAGTTCTGTACAAAAAACTGATTTTTGTATCATCGGTACAAAATGGCCACTGGCAGCCATCTTGAATTTCGGACCACACCTAAAAACACTCGTTCCCGTCCCAGGGTCATAACAAAGGTACACAAGAAGTTTCGTAAAGATCAGTTCATAAATACGACCTCTAGCCCGAGCCATAGCCAATTGTTGACAGACGGACAGACGGACAGACGGACAGACAGACAGACGGACAGACGGATGACGGACGACGGGCCATGACAATAGCTCAAATTTGACTTCGTCAAAGTTGAGCTAAAAATGTTCTGTGGTTAAGAAATTATGGCCCAGACAAAATGTTGACGATGGATGGACGGACTGACAACTTGGCATCGGAAAAGCTCCGCTGAGATTTTGTCAGGCGGAGCTAATGAGCAAGAAAAATGTTGGCTTTTGTTCTGGTACACTCATTCTAGCACTCAACAAGTTAATGTCCTCAGCATATGGTATCTGCAAATGAAAGGGTCAATGACACTGTAGCTCAACTTGTTAAGACATGCACATGTATAGTATGTGACACAGCAATGACAAACATCTAGGTAATGACCTGATAACAAAGGTACATATAAAGTATTGTAATGGTCTGTACATAAATGCAGACTTTAGCCTGTAACAAATGTATAGTTAAAGTATTGTAAAGGTGGGTGACAGTCAGATGCTAAACTAGAAAAGAAATCTTTGAGTCCCAGAGTGGGTCTGACTGAATACCAAAATATTTGTTCTCATTATTTATTCATTTATTTATTAGTGTTTTTAGGGTCACATATTTCTGCACAATGGCTAATAAATAAATGTTCTCATAGCACAGTGATAAGAAAGGCACCCCAAAACACACTTGTTCCTGTCCCAAGGTGAAAAGAAAGGTACCCAAGAAGTTTTGTGAAGATCAGTTCATAAATATGAGCTGTATAGAAGTTTGTGACAAAAAACTGATTGGACCTAATTTCGGTACAAAATGGCCACTGGCAGCCATCTTGAATTTTGGACCGCACACAGAAACACTTGTTCTCGTTCCAAGGTGATAACAAAGGTACCCAAGAAGTTTCGTAAAGATCAGTTGATAAATACAGCCTCTAGCCAGAGCTGTATTGACATGTGCACTTACAGTGTATAAGTAGCACTGAATAAATCAAAGTTCATCTAATTTGCATAATTTCTGCACGAGAAAAAAACCTGTACTATATGTGATGTATTCCATGTTACTGAACATTCATACAAAAATTTATTCAAATCAGAACTTTCATACAGAAGTTCTGTACAAAAGACTTATTGCACTAATTTTGGTACAAAATGGCTGCTGGTGGCAATCTTGAATTTCGGACCACACCCAAAAACACTCGTTCTCATCCCACGGTGATAACAAAGGTACCCAAGAAGTTTCGTAAAGATCGGTTCATAAATATGGCCTCTAGCCTGAGCCGTATAGAAGTTGTGTACAAAAAACTGATTAGACCTAATTTCGGTACAAAATGGCCACTGGCAGCCATCTTGAATTTTGGACCGCACCCAGAAACACTAATTCTCATCCCAAGGTGATAACAAAGGTACCCAAGATGTTTCGTGAAGATTGGTTCACATAAATACAGACTCTAGCCCAAGCCGTATTGACATGTGTACTTACTGTCGTTCTCGTCCCACAGTGATAACAAAGGCACCCAAGAAGTTTCGTAAAGATCGGTTCATAAATACGGCCTCTAGCCCGAGCCGAATTGGCATTTGCACTTACAGTGCTAAAAGTAACACTAAATACATCAAATTTAGTCTAATTTGCATAATTTACGAACGAGAAAAAAAACCGTATTATATGTGATTTATCCCATGGTATTAAACATTCATACAAAAAATTATTCAAATCAGCGCTTTCATATGGAAGTTCTGCACAAAAATCTGATTGCACCTAATTTTGTACAAATGGCCGCCATCTGCCATCTTGAATTTCAGACCGGACCCCAAAACATTTGTTCTCGACCGACGGTCATAACAAAGGTACCCAAGAAGTTTCGTAAAGATCGGTTCATAAATACGGCCTCTAGCCCAAGCCGTATTGAATTGTTGACGGACGGGCGGCCAGGTGGACAGATGGCCAGATGGACGACGGACAACTGGCCATGGCATAAGCTCAAATTTGGCTTCGCCAAAGTTGAGCTAAAAACTGATTGTATCTAATTTTGGTACAAAATGGCCACTGGCAGCCATCTTGAATTTTGGACCGCACCCAGAAACACTCGTTCTCATCCCAAGGTGATAACAAAGGTACCCAAGAAGTTTCATGAAGATCGGTTCATAAATACAGACTCTAGCCCGAGCCGTATTGACATGTGCACCTTACTGTGTATAAGTAGCACTGAATAAATCAAAGTTCATCTAATATGCATAATTTTTGCATGAGAAAAAAACCTGTATTATATGTGATGTATTCCATGTTAATAAACATTCACACAGAAATTTATTCAAATCAGAACTTTCATACAAAAGTTCTGTACAAAAAACTGACTGCACCAATTTTGGTACAAAATGGCCGCTGGCAGCCATCTTGAATTTCAGACTGCATCCAGAAACACTCGTTCTCGTCCCAAGGTGATAACAAAGGTGCCCAAGAAGTTTTGTAAAGATCAGTTCATAAATACGGCCTCTAGCCTGAGGCGTATTGGCATTTGCAGTTACAGTGCTGAAAGTAACATTAAATAGATCAAAGTTAGTCTAATTGGCATAATTTATGCACGAGAAAAAAACCCGTATTATATGTGATGTATTCCATGGTACTAAACTTTCACACAGAAAATTATTCAAATCAGCGCTTTCATATGGAAGTTCTGCACAAAAATCTGATTGCACCTAATTCTGTACAAAATGGCTGCCATCGGCCATCTTGAATTTCAGACCGGACCCCAAAACACTCGTTCTCATCCCACGGTGATAACAAAGGTACCCAAGAAGTTTCGTAAAGATCGGTTCATAAATTCGGCCTCTAGCCCGAGCCATATTGGCATTTGCACTTACAGTGCTGACAGTAACACTAAATAAATCAAAATGCACGAAAAAAAAAAAACCCATATTATATGTGATGTACCCCATGGTACTAAACATTCATACAAAAAAATTATTCAAATCGGAACTTTCATATGGAAGTTCTGCGCAAAAATCTGATTGCACCTAATTTTGGTACAAAATGGCCGGCCGTCTTAAATTTTGGACCGGACCCGAAAACACTCGTTCTCGTCTCACGTTGATAACAAAGGTACCCAAGAAGTTTCGTAAAGATCGGTTCATAAATATGGCCTGCAACAGACGGACGACAGGCCATGGCAATACCTCAAATTTGGCTTCGCCAAAGTTGAGCTAAAAATCAGAAAGAGTGGACCTCGGAAGAACTCGTCTAGACAAAAAAAGTCGCCTCAAGGGTGACAAATGGAGCCGAAGGAAGGGAGACCGTAGTCCCCACTTCAGGTGTCCATCACCAGCACCACCAACAGCTGCGGAAGAATCTGTTACCGTAAAAGGCTGCCCATCCTCCTGCATGACAGAATCACCCTGAGCACTCTGAGGAGGCGCGGCTACCTTTGCCCCGAGAACGAGGGGTTCTAGATTGAGTCAGAACCACCTTGTTTCTCTAAGCCCAGAATTTAGATGACCAAACCCTACAAACACTACAGGGGTTGGCCTGAGAGCAACTGTTGCAGGTGACACAAGTGCTGTGAACATGATCGGCATGTTTCACCTGCAAACAAGCAATTGTTTTTGGCATTTCCAAATATGGATGTGAGAAGTGAATTTAGAGGGCAAAACCCCACAAAGAAAACAAATTACAATACTTCTCGCAGGTCAGTTTTCGCCTGCAAAAAAAACAAAGCTCAGGGAGAGAATACAAGCTAAAATTAGCATAAATATGTAGGAAAATAATAATAATTCAGAGCTTGAGTGAAAGGATACAGTATCCAGAAATGCACTGTAATAATATCTGTAGAGATCACAAGTAGTTCACGAAGAAACTGAGAGCAACAAGCACGTAGTCACAAAAATCCAACCATGCAAGAGGGTGGAAAAAAAGGAATTGATGTCACGTTAGTTGCGCATGTGCTCGGTAATGCAAGAGGTGTGCAGGGAGAGTACCTATAATGTCAAGCGCCAGTCTCGCTCGACCATTTTCAAGCTCTTTATAGTGCTTTTCTTCTACTTTTCCAAATTTGTTTGGAAAAGTTATTAGCTAGAGTTAAGTTCTGAAGTAGGGCTTTCACTTACGTTACAGCCAATTGTAAACAATTGTAAGTTGGTTGAAAAGAAATAAACCTAGGGACTTAACTTGAACAAACTTGAAGGATGCAGTATTCTAAATATCAAAAGATTCTGACTGGTGGTTCTGGAGATGATTTTGAGAATATCATCAATTTTGCACAATCTTAAAATTTGCCGTAGCCCCCCCCCCCCCCCCCCCCCCCCCACCCTCCCCCCTAATTGGGAACACAAATATCAACTCAGGAATTTTATTTGAACAAACTGCATCTGAACCTTCTAAGGATGCTGTACGCCAAATATCAAAAGATTCTGATTTTCTTCCCAAGAAGCAGATTTTTAAGGATTATTTCACATACTGGACGAAGTAAAAATTTGGGCTGCAATAGGGAGCCCAAATATTAATCCAGAGACTTGATTTGAACAAACTTGGATCTGACCTCCCTAAGGATTCTGTATACCAAATATCAAAGGATTCTGACTGGTGGATCTGAAGAAAAAGATTTTTAAAGATTATTCCCCTTTTTGCACTAAGGTAAAATTTGGGTCCCCATAGGGAGCCCAAATATTAACTGAGGGACTGGCTTTAAACAAACTTGAATCTGACCTCTGAAAGGGTACTGTATGCTCAACATCAATAGATTCTGAGTAGTAGATCTGAAAAAGAAGGTTTTAAAGATTATTCCCCATATTGCATTATGCTAAAATTTGGGCTCCCACAGACAGCCCATTTATTAACCGATGCGCTTGATTTGAACAAACTTGATACTGACCCATGTAAGGATTCTGTATATCATACATCAAAAGATTTTGACAAGTGGTTCTGGGAAGAAGAGTTTTAAAGATTATTTCTCATATCAGACAAGGTAATAATTCAGGTTCCGATAGGGAGCCCAAATATTAACCAAAGGACTTGGTTTGAACAAACTTAGATCTGACCTTCCTAAGAATGCTGTATATCAAATATCAAAAGATTTTGACTGGTGAATCTGAAGAAAAAGCTATTTGAAAACTAGAGAATTCTAATTTGTTGGACAAATTACGGGCTTTCCCAACTTTCCAATGTGAAAATGCAGACTACATATAGCAAAGCAAAGTGTTTGAAATTAACCATTTCCAAAATGATTTTGGCATTCTCTCACGGTTCTCTTATTCACGCCCTCATTTTGCTTGGGGGTTAAATCTTGAGAATAAAAGGTAAGCAGTAACTTTCTTCTACAATCATTATTGCATCTATCCATACCAAAATAATTGCTACAACAATCTTGCAATTAGAGGAAATGAGTACAGATGTTTGAAAAATTCACTGAAAATCAATTTTTTCTGACAGTACAATTCTTTACATAGCCATAGCTTATGTTGTGTTTAGCCCCAAAGCATAACTTACAGCAGAGGATTTGTTCATTAGGCATCTCTACCTATAGCAAAATAAAGTGTTTAGAATTAACCCTTTCCGAAATGACAGGAAGATGCAACCACAGTTAGCTAATTTTGGCATTTTCAGATGGTACTCTTACCCTCATTTGCTTGAGGGTTAAAGATGAGATTAAAAACTAAACAGTAACATTCTTCTGCAAGCATTGTTGCATCTATGCATACAAAAATAATTGTTACAACAACCTTGCAATTATGAGAAATTTGCCCTTGAAGTTAGTAAATCTTGAAGATAAAATGATATATTCATATCATTTGTGGTCAATAGGGGTTAATTTTGAAATATCTGTGTGGTGATTTTAGTGTATAATATTATGTTCTTAACGTGTGAACATCAATCACAGACTGAGTGTCTGAAAAGAGACATGGACTGATCTTGAATCTTGCTATTTGAATGAACATGTTCAAGTTGAGGGTACTCCAATTCAAGGCCTGACAACTGGGTGAGGGTTAAAACTTGGAATAAAACATATAACAGCAAAATTGTTCTTGGATAACAGTTAGATAATTGCCCCCCCAAAAAAGTGGACAGAAATCGCACATGGATTAATGGTGAAAAGGCAGTAATTTGGCTAATTAGGCTTTCCCAAACCCAGTTTGGGAAAGACTATTGTCATTCTTCTTTTTCAAAATTTTTCTTCTCTATTTTTTTTTTTTCCTCCCTGAATTTTGTCTACTGAACTACTCGAAAACAAGCTGTACGATTTTGACCAAATTTGGCACACTTATGTAATGTCATAAAATCTAGTGAAATGCGATATCGTCATATCTGTGAAAATGCGTGTTTTCAAAATATTCTGCCAAAACCTTCAAAATTTCACCATTTTTCGAATGTCTCAAAATTGTTTACAGTTATTTAGCTCAAATTTTCCACACATTTAGAGCATAATATGATACACCACAATCACCACACTGGTCTTTCAACTTTAAGCCCCACTGGCCAAAAATGACATGAATATAGAATTTTTCTTCAAAATTGACCAACTTCAAGGGCAAATTTCTCTAATAACAAGGTTGTTGTAACAATTATTTTGGTTTGGATAGATGCAACAATGATTGCGGAAGAAAGTTACTGATTACTTTTTAATCTCACATTTAACCCTCAAGCACAATGAGGGTGAGAATAAGAGAACCGTTTGAAAATGCCAAAATTAGCCCACTTTGGTTGCATTTTCCATTATTTTGGAAAGGGGTTAATTTCAAACACTTTTCGTGTACATATTCACAATTGACTACCGAGCATATTTGCTGTTGTAAGTTTGGTTGTAAAGTTTAACCCTATCCCATTCTTGTTGCATAAAAGTAGGTACCATCCAAAAAAACTACAATTTTTTCAGAATTTGGTAAGTTTAGGTGACAATTTACTCTATTTTTAATTGCTTGAGCTCTGAATGTTTTCTATAGCTGCTTGCAGCAGTCAAAGTATGACAAATTTTGTTCTATATGTTATTATTAAAAGTTTAACCCTTGGCAGATTTGAGACTTCCCATAAGGGTACTGTCGTAATATTTGTTATATTCGCCAACTTCAAGAGCAAATTTTTCCAATTACAAGGTAGCTGTAATATTTATTTTGGTATGGCTAGATGCAACAATGATTGTGGAAGAAAGTTACTGTTTACTTCTTAATCTCAGATTTAATCCTGTAGCACAAAGAGGGCGAGAATAAGAGCACCGTTTGGAAATGCCAAAATTAGCCATTTTTGGTTGCCTTTTTTATCACTTTGGAAAGGATTAATTTCAAACACTTTTCATGTACGTATACACAATTGACTATCGAGCATATTTGCTGTTGTTAGTTTGGTTGTAAAGTTTAACCCTATCCCATTCTGGTTGCATAAAAGTAGGCACCGTCCAAACAATTTCCAATTTTTTCAGAATTTGGTAAATTTAGGAGGCGATTTACTCCATTTTTAATTGCTTGAGCTCTGAATGTTTTCTATACCTGCTTGCAGCAGTTAAAGTATCACAAATTTTGTTCTATGTGTTATTATTAAAAGTTTAACCCTTGGCAGATTTGAGACTTCCCATAAAGGTACTGTCAGAATAATTGTTATTTTCGCCAACGTTTACATGTTTCTCAGCACTGGAGCCATATTGTCTCAAAACCTTTTCTATGAGAGGATTGGGCCTTCATCCAAAAACAATTTTACTGTTATATATTTTATTCAAAGTTTTAACCTTCAAAAAGTTTTCAGGCCTTGAATTTGAGTGCCCTAAAATTCTTCATGAAATTGGCTAATTTGGAGCTCACTTTTTTTCCATTTTCGAAAGGAATATCAAACTAGAACTATCACTGAAGGTGATTAATACCCCCGCTTTGGGTTTTTAGAGGAATGCACTTCTGATCATGTAGGCGAAGGCCATAAGGAAATGTATACATAAAGATCATTTTTTGTTGTTGAAATTTGTATTTGCATGTGGCCTTCCACAGAACAGCACTGAATACTTAAAGAGCCCACACATATATGGTTTACATTTGGAAAAACACATTTACAATGTGCAATGTATTCAAAATCGGTTCATTAATGTAGGAGGAGTTGCACACACAAGAATCCCATTTGAAAACCCATAATAAATCCAAGTTAAAGGGAGATAACCTGGTTAAAATTGTCGCAGATCAAAAATTTGGGAATATGCGTATGTTCACTTAGTTGTGATAATGTTTGAAAGGTTTCGTCAAAATTGATTGATAAATGTAGGAGGAGTTGCACGCACAAGAATTTCATGTAGAAACCCATAATAAATCTAAGCTAAAGGGAGATAACCTAGTTAAAATAGCCACAGCTCAAAAATTTTGGAATATGCGCATGTTCACTTAGTAGTGATGATGTCTGTAAACTTTCGTCCAAATTGATTGATAAATGTAGGAGGAGTTGCGCACACAAGAATTTCATGCAGAAACCCATATTAAATCAAAGTTCAAGAGAGATAACCTGGTTAAAATTGTCGCAGATCAAAAAGTTTGGAATATGCACATGTTCACTTAGTAGAGATGATGTTTGAAAGGTTTCATCAAAATCGGTTCATTAATGTAGGAGGAGTTGTGCACACAAGAATTTGATCGAACGGAAAGACATAATAAATCTAAGTCAAAGGGAGATAACCTGGTTAAAATTGTCGCAAATCAAAAATCTTGGAATATGCACATGTTCACTTAGTAGTGATGATGTCTGAAAAGTTTTGTCCAAATTGATTGATAAATGTAGGAGGAGTTGCACGCACAAGAATTTCATGTAGAAACCCATAATAAATCTAAGTTAAAGGGAGATAACCTAGTTAAAATTGCCACAGCTCAAAAATTTTGGAATATGCGCATGTTCACTTAGTAGTGATGATGTCTGTAAACTTTCGTCCAAATTGATTGATAAATGTAGGAGGAGTTGCGCACACAAGAATTTCATGCAGAAACCCATATTAAATCAAAGTTCAAGAGAGATAACCTGGATAAATTTGTCGCAGATCAAAAAGTTTGGAATATGCACATGTTCACTTAGTAGAGATGATGTTTGAAAGGTTTCATCAAAATCGGTTCATTAATGTAGGAGGAGTTGCGCACACAAGAATTTGTTCGAACAGAAAGACATAATAAATCTAAGTCAAAGGGAGATAACCTGGTTAAAATTGTCGCAGATCAAAAATCTTGGAATATGCGCATGTGCACTTAGTAGTGATGATGTCTGAAAAGTTTTGTCCAAATTGATTGATAAATGTAGGAGGAGTTGCGCACACAAGAATTTCATGTCCGGAAAGACGTACGGACGGACGTATGGACGGACGGACAGATGGACGGACGGATGGACAGACGGACGTATGGATGGACAGACGTACAGGGCGATTCCTATATAGCCCCCACTTCTTCGAAGCGGGGGTATAAAAATGATTTATATGTTCGTATTTACAATTGCCTAGCAAGCATATTTGCTGTTGTAAGTTTGGTTGTAAAGTTTAACCCTATGCTCGTTCTGTTTGCATAAAGATAGGTGCAGTCCAAAAAAAACTCTCGTTTTCAGAATTTGGCAAGTTTAAGTGACGATTTACTCCATTCCTAATTGACTGAGTGCTGAACGCTTTCTATGGCTGTATGCAGCAGCCATAGTATGACAACTTTTGTTTTATATGTCATCATTAAAAGTTTAACCGTTGGCAGATTCGAGACTGCCCATATGGGTACGGTCGGAATAATTGATATTTTCATAAAATCACTGAATATTGATAAGCGTGCAGTAGTAGTTTGGAATAGAAAATCCGAAAATGCTTTCAAAATTCGGATTCACAGTTCAATTCCAAGAATACTTTCTGTTATAAGGTTGCTGTAAAGTTTAACGCAATCCCTGTCTCAGATGCATAATGGTAGATGCCGTCGAAAAAAACTCATTTTTTCAGAATTTCGTAGGTTTAAGTGACAATTTACTCCATTCCTAATTCATTGAGCGCTGAATGTTTTCTATGCCTGCATGCAGCAAGCATAGCATGACAACTTCTGTTTTATACGTCACTATCAAAAGTTTAACCCTTGATTATTTAGGAGTTCCCATGTGGGTATAGTCGGAATAATTGTTATTTTCGAAAAATCAATCCCTGAATATATTGGTAACCGTGCAGTGGCCTTTCAGTGGTGCTACATGAAGCCACAAATAGTTGAGGTTGAGAAGTTCATCAAATAGACAAATATAATACCTAACTCAGCCGTTGACAGGTAAATAATGAATGGAAATGTCATTGAATTGAGAATAAAGTAGGGACGAATCGTGCCCTCGGTTTCCACCTGATCCACGGTATTTCCATGCGGTCTCGGCACTTAACAAAGATACTAAACTGTCGGGCAGGGAAAGTAGGAAACATTCTGAGAATTTCAAGTTGCTGCCTTACATGATCGGGACATAATTGGAATATATCTGACATTGTATCTGTAGGATATATTCCAATTATGTCCCGATCACTTCACCCCGACTGTCCGCATGGGGCACCATGATGCCATGTACTAAGGCATACTGCACGTCGATGGTGCGCATGTCTTCAACCAATCTAACCTTGCCTGTGCTACAGTGCGGAGGCACTATGTTGGGGAGCTGGCAGCTGCTCGTCATTGCTCGGTGGTTCTTTCTGGGTACTCCGGCTTCCTCCACCCATACAACTGTCACCGACATAATATGACCTTGGCTGTTAATTGTCGTTAAAACCTAATATATAAATCCAGTACAAGTTTTGCTCGTACAAATATTAGTACCGTCAGACAAAATTCATTTTCTGATTATATATAATTTCGTACTTTTCTGTACTCACCTTTCCTGAGTAAGATTGGTATTCCTTTTCAATCTCAGATTTAACCCTCAAGCAGAATGAGAGTGAGAATAAGTGTACCATTTGGAAATACCCAAATTATCCTACTTTGGTTACTCTCTACTATCATTTTGGAATGGGTTAATTTGAGACACTTTGCTTTGCTATATGGAGAGATGTTTAATCAATAAATCCGGCTTTAGTTATGTTCTGGGACTTAATGAAACATGTGCTTTGGCCACTTAAAAATAGCACTGTCTGCAAAAAACGACTTTGAGTGAATACTCACTTGTCCAAAAACAAAAAGGAAAGAGCTCTTTGAGCTTTTCATAACTGCTTTCAAAAATCAATGGGGAACAAATTTTGTGTTATATGTTTTGGTGTTCCGTGTTATCCAACACCAGTTTGGCCGTACAAAGATGAATACACATTTTCTCAGTGGTAGACTGTTTGACTTCTATGAAAGAGGTCTCGAGTTTGATCCCTATCTGCGACGACCCACGTAATGTCCTTGGGCAAGGCACTTTATCCCGGTTGCCAACATGGGGGCACGGTGATGCCATGTACTAAGGCGTACTGCATGTCAATGGTGCACATGTCTTCAACCGCTGGTACCCTGCTTCAGCGGAGCATGAACATAATTAGAATGTTGAGCTGACAGTTGCTCGTCGATGCTCGGTGGTTCTCTCTGGGTCCTCCGACTTCCCCCACCCGTAAAACTGTCATGGTCACGATTAGCCATTGTGGATAAGTATGTGACCATAAACACCAATAAATAAATACCATCAGGGAAACCCTCTGTGAAATCCTTCTGTCAATAAATAGCAAAGTAATAATGTAATGCCAGAAATATTAACAAGCTGTTCAACATCCCTTTAATCAACTCATTTTGACTTGAACTGTACCCATCACTGTGTATACTAGCTCTCTAGATGGTTTAAACCATATCAAATAAACAACTAATTTGTGTGTGACAATAACTCATATTACATGTATTTCATTGTATCTGAAACAGATATGGTGGAAAAATTGTGAAATCATGGAGTAGGAAGCTTACCCTCGTTTGTTAACAAATCCCACACATTCACAAACAGACAAAATGATAGAGAATAAATTAATTATTGATATTTAAGGTCACTTTCAGCATCTACAGCTATATCATCACCATAATATAGGTATTTATTCAAGTCCAGGTATTCATTGCATAGGCGTACAGGGCTATTTTTCAGGGGGGGGGGGGGGGAACCCTTTTAGCCCCAAAAAGTTGAATCTCAGGATGAAATGTGAAATGTCAGTATGGGAGGGAGGGGGGGGGGGGGAGGTCTCCCTCCCACTGAGTACTTGGAGAGAACCACCGAGCAATGGCAAGTGACTCAGACATACTAACTCCACAAAAGCAGGGTTAGCATTGAAGACAAGTGCACCCTCAAAGTACCCTTAGTACACATCGCCATCATGCACCCCCCCCCCCCCCCCCAAGTGGGAAATTAAATTGGGATGAAGTGTTTTGCACAAGGACACAATGTGGTGTTGCCACAGGCGGGATTCGAACTGAGGACTTCTTGGATTGCAACAATCATCTCTACCTTCTGAGCCACCGTGCTCCCGTAATATGCAGTAATAGAGCTTTTTATGTGCACTTGTGTGATTATAAATGAATAATATTAACATGGATATGGTTCCACTGAATCAACTTGTACAGTATAATGGTCAGTTTACTTGCAACTTCTAAGTGATGAGATAGGAAAACAAGAGGCCCCAGGGGACCTGAGGGCGCTCACCTGACATGGTAGTCTAAATATCAAACCAGAGACTTGACTTGAATAAGCTGCATACGCCCCTCCTAAGAAAAGCATATACCAATTAGATGAAGTGATTGTGCCCACACAATACACAGGATTTTCCTTCTATTTTCACTTCCTGCACTTTTACGTCCCAAAATTTTGATAAACGCAAAAAAAGAAATTTTTTTCCCAAACAAAATACTTTCAGCCTAAATTTTTTTCTTCTTAAAACGCATAAAAAACGATAAAACTAATTTCCGGATTTTGGTCAAAAATTTTCTAAGTCCCACCCAGACCCCAAATTTTCGGTGTAAAAAAAAAAAAAAAAAAAATTTTTTGTCTTAAAATTGACAGAAACGCATAGAAACCCAAACAAAATTCCAGATTTTGGTCAAAAATTTTCTAAGTTCCACCCGGACCCCAAATTTTCAGGGGAAAATGTTTTTGTTTTTTTTTTGTCTTAAAATTGACAGAAATGCATAAAAAACAAAAACAAAAAATTTCCTGATTTTGGTCCAAAATTTTCCAAGTCCCACCCGGACCCCAAATTTTCAGGGGAAAATTTTTTTTTTTTTTTTTGTCTTAAAATTGACAGAAATGCATAAAAAACAAAAAAACAAAAAATTCCGGATTTTGGTCCAAAATTTTGTAAGTCCCACCCGGACCACAAATTTTCAGTGTAAAAAAAAAAAAAAAAATTTTTTGTTTTAAAATTGACCGAAACGCAGAAAAAACAAAACAAAAATTTTTCGGATTGTGGTCCAAAATTTTCTAAGTCACACCCGGACCCCAAATTTTCAGTGTAAAAATTTTTTTTTTTTTTTGGTCTTAAAATTTACTGAAACGCATAAAAAAAACAAAAAAAATTTCCAGATTTTGATCCAAAATTTCTAAGTCCGCAACAGGACCCCAAATTTTCAGCCTAAATATGAACCCAGGGACTTGGCTTCAACAAACTTGAATCTCACCCCCCTAAGGATGCTGCACACCAAATATCAAAAGATTCGTATTGGTAGATCTGAAGAAGAAGATTTTTAAAAAATATTCCTCATACTGCACTAATTTAAACATTTGGGCTCCCATAGAGAGCCCAAATATCGACTCAGGCAATTGATTTCAATAAACATATGAAACAATCTTCCAAAGATGTTATATGTGAAATTTGAAAGCTTTTGGAGCAGTGGTTTGGGAGAAAAGTTGTCTTATATGTTTTTCCCATTACCCACAGTGTTAAAAAATGCTGACTCAGCACTTTTTCAAAGTCCTCAAAAAGTACCCCATGATAAAACCGACGGCAATTTTTTTTTACCATTCCATTCTGTTGGTCCTAAGGAAGCTTCACAACAAATAAGAATTCTCAGTGCCGTGTAGTTTTGTAGATATGGGCATTTTAATTTTTTTCTATTTTTAGATCTTGTGGTGCCCATGGGGCTATGGGGGAAAAAATGTCTGCATAAATTAGGTACTTATGACCCAATAAGCACTCACGTAAAATTTGGTTCAAATCGGCCTCGCAGTTTGGAAAATAGAAATTTGGGGCGGGGCCAAAATTTTTGCCCCTCCTTTAACATCGTCAAATATAGCCCCTCGAACTTCTCTTGAACAAACTTGAGTCTCCACCTCGAAAGGAAGCTGCATATCAAATATCAAGTCTCTGCTATTGCTGGTTCTTGAGAAGAAGATTTTTTAAGAATTGGAGCATTTTTGCCCCATACCTCTGCTCAATGTGAGCCAAAACCTAATTTGATAAAAAATCAAAATGCCCTTATATAACTCCTACTCACATGAAATTTAATTAATATGCGGCCATTGGGTTGGGAGAAAAAGACTCAAACACCACCTTCACGCTGGACGCTGGACGAAAAGTGATCAGAAAAGCTCACCCTGACTTTCAGTCAGGTGAGCTAACAACATTTTGTGTGGAAAACCAAAATGTTTTGTGGTCATTTCTGGCAACTAAATTGTCCGAAATGTTCTGGCATATTGGCCGAAAAACCGGCTCCTTCCTGACTCAGGGGTGGGTTGGGGCACAGTCCTTCAGGAAACCCCGGCCCGTACGCCCATAATTCGTATGTACTAATTTTTTCCAAGGCACAAAGGACATCGCTTGTTTTGCTTTCTATGAAAATATTCTGAATTATTGAAGAGCAAATTTTGTGTAAAATGTTTTGGTGTCCTGCTGTATCTCAAATATCTGTTTTGGCTGCATACAAACTCGTAGCATCACAAAAACTTTGATTTCCACTAAATTTTCTGTTTTCAAAACTGATCAATAGTTTTGTGTACAATACAGTTTGCCTTTTCACATTAAAAAGTTGGGAAAGCCCGTAATTTGTCCAACAAATTACAATTCTCTAGTTTGACATTAAAATTGAACAGACAGCAGTGTCGCTCATACACCCACTGTGTCCAGATCAGTGAAGGCAGATACAAGAAATCTTCAGAAGTTGTTCTACTATCCATCTCGACAGGACAGTATCTTTGTGGAGTGGCGTGACCACATGGGAACAACTTGGATCACGTGGAACCGCGGTGACGATTCGTCCCTACTCTATTCCCAATGCAATGCCATTTCCATTCACTATTTACCTATCACCAGTCGAGATTGGCATTATTTCTGTCTATTTAAATATTCACAGATTCATATGGGACAGAAAGTTTTGAGTTAAACTGCTTATTTTAGACCGTCCCGGCAGAAACTGACAACTCGATCCGGTGGAGAAAAAGCCGTCATCTGGCTAATTTGACATTCAAATTGAACAGATACAATGTCGGATATACGCCAATTATGTCCCGACCATGCAAGGCAGCAACTTGAAATTCTCCGAATGTTTTCTACTGTCCCTGCCCGACAGTTTAGTAGCTTTGTCAAGGTCCAAGGCTGCGTGGAAATACCACGGATCAGGTGGAAACCGAGGGCACGATTCGCCCCTACTTTATTCTCAATTCAACGACGTTTCCATTCATTATTTACCTGTCACCGGCTAAGTTAGGCATTATATCTGTCTAATTGATGAACCTTTCAACCTTAACTATTTGCGGCTTCATGTAGCACCACCGAAAGGCCACTGCACGGTTACCAATATATTCAGGGATTGATTTTTCGAAAATAACAATTATTCCGACTATACCCACATGGGAACTCCTAAATAAGCCAAGGGTTAAACTTTTGATTATAATGTATAAAACAGAAGTTGTCATGCTATGCTTACTGCATGCAGGCATAGAAAACATTCAGTGCTCAATGAATTAGGAATGGAGTAAATTGTCACTTAAACCTACGGAATTCTGAAAAAATGAGAGTTTTTTTCGACGGCACCAATCTTTATGCATCTGAGACAGGGATGGCGTTAAATTTTACAGCAACCTTATAACAGAAAATATTCTTGGAATTGAACTGTGAATCCGAATTTCGAAAAGCATTTTCAGGTATTCTATTCCAAACTACCACTGCATGCTTATCAATATTCAGTGATTTTATGAAAATATCAATTATTCCGACCGTACCCATATGGGCAGTCTCGAATTTGCCAAGGGTTAAACTTTTAATAATGACATATAAAAAAAAAGTTGTCATACTATGACTGCTGCATACAGCCATAGAAAACGTTCAGCGCTCAATCAATCGGGAATGGAGTAAATCGTCATTTAAACTTACCAAATTCTGAAAAACGATAGTTTTTTTGGACTGCACCTATCTTTATGCAAACAGAACAAGCATAGGGTTAAACTTTACAACGAAACCTACAACAGCAAATATGCTCGGTAGGCAATTGTAAATACAAACATGTAAATCATTTTTCGATATTCCTTTCGAAAATGGAAGAAAAGTGAGCTCCAAATAAACCAATTTTATGAAGAATTTTAGGGCACTCAAATTCATGGCCCAAAAACTGGGTGAAGGTTAAAACTTTGAATAAAATATATAACAGCAAAATTGTTTTTGGATGAAGGCCCAATCCTCTCATGGAAAAGGTTTTGAGACAATATGGCTCCAGTGCTGAGAAAGTGCATGTAAACGTTGGCGAAAATAACAATTATTCCGACAGTACCCTTATGGGAAGTATCAAATCTGCCAAGGGTTAAACTTTTAATAATAACATATAGAACAAAATTTGTGATACTTTGACTGCTGCAAGCAGCTATAGAAAACATTCAGAGCTCAAGCAATTAAAAATGGAGTAAATCGCCACCTAAACTTACCAGTTTTGTTTGGACGGTACTTACTTTTATGCAACCAGAATGGGATACGGTTAAACTTTACAACCAAACTTATAACAGCAAATATGCTCGGTAGTCAATTGTGAATACGTACATGAAAAGTTTTTAAAATAAACCCTTTCCAAAATGATAGAAAAAGCAACCAAAGATGGCTAATTTTGGCATTTTCTAACGATACTCTTATTCTCGTCCTCATTGTGTATGAGGGTTAAATCTGAGATTAAGAAGTAAACAGTAACTTTCTTCCACAATCAGTGTTGCATCTAGCCATACCAAAATAATTGTTACAACTACCTTGTAATTAGAGAAATTTGCCCTTGAAGTTGCCAAAAATAACAAATATTCCGACAGTACCCTTATGGGAAGTCTCAAATCTGCCAAGGGTTAATAACATATAGAACAAAATTTGTCATACTCGGTCTGCTGCAAGCAGCTACAGAAAACATTCAGAGCTCAAGCAATTAAAAATGGACTAAATCGCCACCTATACTTACCAAATTCTGAAAAAATTGGAGTTTTTTTTTTGGATGGTACCTACTTTTATGCAACCAGAATGGGATAGGGTTACACTTTACGACGAAACTTGCAACAGCAAATATGCTCGGTAGTCAATTGTGAATGCATACATGAAAAGTGTTTGAAATTATCCCTTTGCAAAATGATAGAAAAAGCAACCAAAGTTGGCTAATTTGGGTATTTTCAAATGGTACTCTTATCCTCGCTCTCATTGTGCTTGAGGGTTAAATCCGAGATTAAAAAGTAAACAGCAACTTTCTTCCGCAATCATTATTGCATCTATCCAAACCAAAATAATTGTTACAACAGTCTTGTTATTTGAGAAATTTACCCTTGAAGTTGGTCAATTTTGAAGAAAAAATCTATATTCATGTCATTTTTGGCCAGTGGGGGTTAATGTTGAAAGATTTGAGTGGTGATTGTGGTGTATCATATTACGCTCTAAATGTGTGGAAAAGTTGAGCTAAACAACTGTAAACAATTTTGAGACATTCGAAAAATGGTGAAATTTTGAAGGTTTTGGCAGAATATTTTGAAAATACGCATTTTCACAGATATGACAATACCGCATTTCACTAGATTTTATGACATTATATAAGTGTGCCAAATTTGGTCAAAGTCGTACAGCTTATTTTCGAGCAGTTCAACAGACAAAATTCCGGGAGGAAAAACAAAAATAAAAAAAATAAAAAAAAGGAAGAAAAAATAAAAAAAAAAAAAAAATGGAGAAGAAAAATTTTGAAAAAGAAGAATAACAATAGTCTTTCCCAAACTGGGTTTGGGAAAGCCTAATAAATAATAAAAAAAAAAAAAATAGAGAGGAAAAATTTTGAAAAAGAAGAAATACAAGAGTCTTTCCCAAACTGGGTTTGGGAAAGCCTAATTATTTTGCTTAATGTATAAAGTTTACATTCAGGCTCCCATAGAGAGCCCAATTATTAACCAATGGACTTGAGTCGAACAAATTTGAATCCAACTCCTGTAAGGATTCTGTATACCATATATCAAAAGATTCTGACTAGTGTTTCTGGAGAAGAGCTTTAAAGATTATTCCTCATATTGGACCAAGTTAAAATTTGGGCTCCTTATTAACCCAGCGACTTGGTTTGAACAAAATTAGATCTAACCTTCCTAAGGATGCTGTATACCAAACATCAAAGATTGTGACTGGTGGATCTGAAGAAGATTTTCTCCCATATTGGACTAAGTTAAAATTCAGGACCCCACAGGTAGGCCAAATATTAACTGAGGGACTTGATTTGAACAAACTTGAATCTGACCCTCATAACAATGATATATACTGAACATTAAAAGGTTCTGACTGGTGGTTTTGATGACGATTTTTAAAAACTATTCCCCATATTGCCCTATGTTAAAAATTGGGCTCCTGTATTAAGCCCAAATATGAACAAAGGGGCTTAATTTTAACAAACTTGAATCTGCTCCCCCCACCCCCATGGATGCTGTAAACCATATATCAAAAGATTCAGTGGTTCAGTGGTTCTGGGGAAGAAAATATTTTCAATCTTTTGCAAATATGCTGACTCAGCATTTTTTTGGATACACCTCCACCCCCTCCCCCTCCACAGAACACCCAGACACAACCGATGGCAATTCTTTTTTATTTTTACCATTTCATTCTAATGGTCCTAAGCATGCTTCATACCACACAACAGTTCTCTGTTCCTTGTGGTTTGGGAAATATGGGCATTTGAAAATATTTCTATCTTTAGCTCCTGGGGTTCCTACGGTTACACAGGAAATTTTCTGCATGAATCAAGTACTTATGACTCAGCAATATCACATACCGAATTTGGTTCAATTCAGACCACTGGTTCAGAAAATTTTGGGCGAGGCTATCTTTTTCAGATTCCAGGGGTTTTAGTGGTGTCTGTAGGGGTGTTTTGAAAGTGGGTCACACCCATATCTCAGGCGTGGTATGATGTATAGACCTGGGACCAACACCAAATGAGTCGACACTCGATGGAGATTCAAAATATGGGTCAAGGTCACGGAGGTCACCTAGGGGTCATTAAGTGCATTTTTCATAATTGCTAGAAATCACATTTTTTGACCCTCTGAAGCATTCCTGACAAAACACATGCATTTTGCCATAAAAAAGTGGGCGTGACCAAAATTTTTGAAAGTGGGTCATGCTCATATCTCAAGCATGGTATGACGTATGGACCTGGGACTAACACCAAATGAGTCGACACTCGATGGAGATTCAAAATATGGGTCAAGGTTGCGGAGGTCACCTAGGGGTCATTGAGTGAATTTTTCATAATTTCACATTTTTTGACCCCCTAAAGCATTCCTGACATACGCACATGCATTTTGATGTAAAAAAAAAGTGGGCATGGCCAACATTTTTAAAAGTGGGTCACGCTCATATCTCCAGCATGGTGTGATAAATGGACCTGGAACTAACACCAAATGAGTCGAAAACTCGATAGAGGTTCAAAATATGGGTCAAGGTCGTGGAAGTCTCCTAGGGGGCATTGAGTGCATTTTTCGGAATTGCTGTAAATCACATTTTTTGACCCCCTAAAGCATTCCTGAAGTCCAAACATGAATTTTTATGTAAAAAAAAAGTGGTCATAGCTAAAATTTTTTAAAAGTGGGTCATGCACATATCTCAAGTGCTGCTATGACAAATGGACCTGGAACTAACACCAAATGAATCGAAACTCGATAGAGGTTCAAAATATGGGTCAAGGTCATGGAGGTCACCTAGGGGTCATTGAGTGCATATTTTGGAATGACTGGAAAAACACATTTTTTACCCCCCAAAGCATTCCCGAAGTTCATACATGAATTTTTATGTAAAAAAGTGGGCATGGCCCAAATTTTTGAAGGTGAGTTATTCTCATATCTCAAGCATGGTATGACGAATGGACCTGAAACTAACACCAAATGAGTCAACGCCCAATAGAAGTTCAGAATATAGGTCAAGGTCACAGAGGTCACCTAGGGGTCATTGAGTGCATTTTTGAGAATTAAAGGAAATCACATTTTCTGACCCTCCTAATGCATTCCCAAGTTCATTCATGCATTTTTACTTGAAAAAAAAGTGGATGTGGGCAAAAATTCTTGAGAGTGGGTTACACTCATATCTCAAGGATGGTATGACACATAGACATGGGGACCAACACCAAATGAGTCAACAATCCATAGAGGTTCACAAATGGACAAGGTCACTGAGGTTGCCCAGGGATAACTGAGTGCATTTTTTAGTTTTGCTAGGAATCACATTTTTGGACACCTGATGCATTCTGTTGGCAAAACTTTTGAATGCTGTGCACATATATGCCTTTTCTGGTTTCTTAGAAGAATTGTTCTGATTCCTTATGAATATCTGTAAATACTGTTTACAAAAATCTATTCCTGATTTGTTTAAAAATATGTTACTCCCGAAAATAACCCTCCATAAATTCTCTTTCTATATAGTTTTTCCTAATAGATATTTTAACTCTTTTCTTACAAGTTTGAATTTATTGGATGCAGTAAATTCTATTTCTCTAGTATTAACATTATTTTCTATTTCAATGATTTTTGTCCGATGGATTCTTTACTATTCTACTGAAATTTGGCACATATGTAGGGCTTCGTTAGAAGTTTCTCACCTGGATCATGGCATTTCTGAAGTTTTCGTTTTCTGCCAAAACCGTGCAAAATGTTGTCACAATGTTACGTTTTGCCACAATTCTCAAACAAGACCCTGGACGATGGACGATTTGGCTGGAGCTTTCATTATATTTGTAGCATGACTTACTACATCTGACTACATAAGCTGTATTACCCACGTTGCTCCCTTTTGACCTCAAAATTCTGAGCAAAGTGCAATTTTGAAAAAACTGGTCAATTTTCACATGCAATTTCTCAGCTCTGCAGCCAAATTTTTTCAAAACGTTTCCTAAGATAAGTTTGGGCATTCATCCAAGAATAATTTGGCTGTTATATATTCTATTCAAAGTTTTAACTTTCAACTCGTTTTCGGGCCTTGAATTCGAGTACCCTTAACTTGTTCATAAAAATGGCTCATTTTTAGTTCATTTTTCTTCCATTTATGAATGGTATATCGAAAAATGATTTACATGTTCATATTCACAATTACCTATCGAGCATATTTTCTGTTGTATGATTGGTTGTAAAGTTTAACCATATGCCCATTCTGTTTGCATAAAGATAGATGCTGTCCAAAAAACTCACACTTTTTCAGAATTTGGTACGATTAAGTGACAATTTACTCCATTCCTTATTGACTGAGTGCTGAATGTTTTCAATAGCTGCATGCAGCAGTCATAGTATGAAAACTTTTGTTTTATATGTGGGTATTAAAAGTTTAACCCTTAGCTGATCTGAGACTCCCATATGGGTACTGTCTGAATAATTGTGATTTTCGTAATATCTGAAAATTCTGTTGACATTCAGATTTACAGTTCAAGTCCAAGGAGATTTTCCTTGATAGGGTAGCTGTAACGTTTAACCTAATCCCTGTTTCAGTTGCATAAAGATAGGTGCCGTCGAAAATAACTCCATTTTTTTTTGTTATCAGGTCATTACCCAGATGTTTGTCATTACTGAGTCACATAGTATACATGTACATGTCTTAACAAGTTGAGCTACAGTGTCATTGACACTTTCATTTCAGAATTTGGTAAGTTTAAGTCGCAATTTACTCCATTCCTAATTGATTGAGTGCTGAATGTTGTCTATGGGAGCATGCGGCTAGCAAAGTATGACAACTTTTGTTTTACATGTTATTATTAAAAGTTTAATCCTTGGCAGATTTGAGAGTTCCCAAGTGGGTACTGTTGAAATAATTGTTATTTTCGTAAAATCAGTACCTGAATATTGGTAAGCATGCAGTGATCTTTTGGTCCTATATAAAGGTGCAAATAGTTAAAGTTGAACAGTTCATCAGACAGAAATAATGCCAAACTCTGCCTTTGACAGGTAAATAATGAATGGAAATTTCATTGCATTGAAAATAAAGTGGCAACGAACCGTTCCCACGGTTTCCACGTGAGGCATGGTGTTTTCCACGCGGTCAGAACACTTGATTTCATACCCAAATGTCGGTCAGGCTTCGTAGAACAAATTCTGAAAATTGCAAGTCGCTGCCTTCAGCAGTCTTGACACAGTTTGTGTATGTCTGAAGTGCTATTTTAATGTCTTATATGCAAATTCTCATTAATCTTTTCCTGCCAAAAACCTACTCACTGCCGTTTTTTTCTCACTTTTAACTTCCAACGATTCTCAAATGTTTCAAGGTTGCGATGGGATCCCTGGGTGCTGTTCTTAAAGAAACTACTTTGATTTACAGCAACCCCTCCGTCAGTCACACTCTATTGTAACTTTTAAGTGGACCTACCCCAGAGAGGGGGCACCACGAGAGACTGTGCCCATTCCCGCCCTTTTCTTTCGCTCCGACTTGAAAAAGACCAAATTCAGAAAATTACCTCCTCTCTTCAAAAACGCTATATGTCAGCAAATTCTCCGCAGATTTCCACGAAATTTTCACTCAGCACCGAACAGCTGCTCCATCGGATGCCTGGAAAGGAGACTCGAATTGCACATTTCCTCAAGTCCAATTCGAAAAGAGCATATGCACATGCGCGTGAGGCTCCCACAGGCTACGTGTTGGTTGTTGGATTTTTCAGGCACAGGTCGAGTTGGACAGAGCTTCTTGAACAAACGTTGAATATTTCGAGTCACTACTCCAAAAACTCTCTCCACAATCTACTGTACATGTAACAGAGTGTATACTTTTTATGACCTGCTGGCAGTACCAACCACCCTTCTAGTTTTATATCATGTTATTAATAAACGTTTAACCCTTGGCAGATTTGGGACTTCTCTTATGGGTACATCCATGGTGTTTTCACCCGGTTGCAAGACTCAAGAAAGATACTACACTGTCGAGCGGGGATAGTAGAACACATTCTCAGAATTTCAAGTGGCAGCCTTGGACGGTCTGGTTACAATTGGCGAATAGTCAGGGGGCATATTGTTTTACCTCTGTCTTTCCCTCTATCTTTCTGCATATAGGGTACATTGTTTGAGCGTCTAACCTCTCTTCTTAGCTCATCTTGACAAAGTCAAGCTGAGCTAATCTCATCATCTCCATCCGTTGTCCGTCGTCCGCCGTGCGTCAACACCATTTTTTTGTCTTCTCGTCCAAAGCCACTGGGCCAATTCAAGTGAAAGTTTGTATGAGTGATGATTCCAAAGGGGCATTACATTTATGTTCAACTCAACATGCCCAGTCCCATAGGAAGGGAGTGGGGAAAATGCTCCAAAATATTTTTAAAATCTTCTTCTCAAGAACCAGTGTGTACAATGACTTGACATTTGCTATGGAACTTCCTTTTGAGAAGTAGAATCAACTTTTTAAAACTAAGTTCGCCCAAAATTTCTATTTTCTGAACCGATGATCCTGTATGAACCAAATTTGGTATACTGTATCATTGGGTCATAAGTACTTGACCCATGCAAAAAAAAAAATAATTCCTGCATCCCCATGGAGTGCTTTCACTTAGTTAGAATGCTTTCACTTTCATATTTGGTATACAACATCTTTGGTGGGGGTGGGGGGGGGGGGGGGGGTGGGGGGGGGGGGGGGGGGGTCAGATTCAAGTTTGTTCAAATCGGATCCATGGAATAATATTTGGGTTTGCTATGGTAGCCCAAATTTTAACTTGGTGCAATATGAAGAAATTTCTTTAAAATTTCTCTTCTTCAGATCCAACAGTCAGAATGCTTTCATATTTGGTACACAACATCTCTAGGGAAATCAGATTCAACTGTGTTCACATCGAGAGCTTGGGTTAATATTTGGGCTCCCTATGGAGCCGGAATTGGCCATTTTGCTGAAGAATTAAAAATTTTGTATTCAGTACTCTCTAGAGGTGTGTAACTAAGATTATTCCACAAAGGTTGTATCAAGGGGCTTCATTGGGGAGCTCAACATTTTACTTTATGATCAACTGAAGAAAAGGCATCATGCCCATATTAATTTTGTCACTCCTGAAGGACTCAAGAATTGAGAGTGTAGCCCATGGAGATGGCTTGCTTAATGTACTCATTCTTGGACTCTGTTTAAATTGTGTTCTGTTCAAGAAGAGCGCTTCAGGCCCCGTGAGGCCTCTTGCAATTTTCAAGTTATTACTTTTTTATTTCACAGGATGTTTCTACATTTTCCAGATGTGTGCATATTGTCAGAATTTTGACATGCCTCAATATTTTCCAAAACTACTGGTTGTTAAACTTAGTCAATTTTTAGCTCAACTTTGGCGAAGCCAAATTCGAGGTATTGTCATGGCCTGTCGTTTGTCTGTCCGTCTGTCACGCTGTACACATGTCTCGGGTTAGAGGCCGTATTTATAAAACGAAACTTCTTGGGTACCTATGTTGTCACTGTGAGACGGGAACAAGTGTTTTTGGACCCGGTCCGAAATTCAAGATGGCCACTGGCAGCCATTCTGTACAAAATTTAGGTGCAATCAGATTTTTGGGCGCAGAACTTCAATATGAAAGCTCTGATTTGATTAATTTTTTGTATGAATGTTTAGTACCATGGAATACATTACATATAACAGGGTTTTTTTTTATTCTCGTGCGTAAATTATGCAAATTAGATTAAATTTTGAGATAATTAGTGTTACTTTCAGCACTGTAAGTGCCAATACCAATACGGCTCGAGCTAGAGGCTGTATTTATGAACCGATCTTAACGAAACTTCTTGGGTACCTTTGTTATCACCGTGGGACGAGAACAAGTGTTTTGGGATCCGTTCTGAAATTCAAGATGGCCGCTTGCAGCCATTTTGTATAAAATTAGGTGCAATCAGATTTTTGTGCAGAACTTCCATATGAAAGCGCTGATTTGAATAATTTTTTGTGTGAATGTTTAGTACCTCACATATAATAAGCATTTTTTTCTTCACATACATAAATTATGCCAGTTTGACTAACTTTGATCTATTTAGTGTTACTTTCGACACTGTAACGACACTGTAACTGCAAATGCCAATAGAGGCTGTGTTTATGAACTGATCTTTTCGAAACTTCTTGGGTACCTTTGTTATCACCGTGGGACGAGAACGAGTGGTTTTGGGTGCAGTCCGAAATTCAAGATGGCCACTAGAAGCCATTTTGTACTTTAGTTAGTGCATCAGTTTTTTTTGTACAGAATATCTATGAAAGTTCTGATTTTAATAAATTTTTGTATGAATGTTTAGTACCATGGGCTAATCACATATAGTACGGGGGTTTTTTTTCTCGAGCAGAAATTATGCAAATTAGATGAACTTTTGATTTATTCAGTGCTACTAATACACAGTAAGTGCACGAATCAATACGACTCGGACTGGAGGCTGTATTTATGAACCGATCTTCACAAAACTTCCTTGGTATCTTTGTTATCACCTTGGGATGAGAACAAGTGTTTCTGGATGCGGTACAAAATTCAAGATGGCTGCCAGTGGCCATTTTGTACCGAAATTAGGTCCAATCAGTTTTTTTTGTACACAACTTCTATACGGCACAGGCTAAAGGCTGTATTTATGAACCAATCTTTACGAAAATTCTTGGGTACCTTTTGTTATCACCGTGGTATGAGATCGAGCGTTTTGGGGTGCGGTCCAAAATTCAAGATAGCCGCCAGCAGCCATTTTGTACCAAAGTTAGTGCAATCAGTTTTTTTACAAAACTTCTGTATGAAAGTTCTGATTTGAATAAATTTTTGTAGGAATGTTTAGTAACATGGAATACATCACATATAATACAGGGTTTTTTTTCTCATGCGGAAATTATGCAAATTAGATGAACTTTGATTTGTTCAGTGTTACTTATACACAGTAAGTGCATATGTTAATACGGCTCGGACCAGAGTCTGTATTTATGAACCGATCTTCACAAAACTTCTTGGGGTACCTTTGTTATCACCTTGTGACAGGAATGAGTGTATTTGGATGCCTTTGTTATCACTGTGCTATGAGAACAAATATTTTTTTTTGGGGTTCAGGCAGACCCACTCTGGGACTCAAAGATTTCTTTTTATGTCCCCCTCCCCCCCCCCCCCCAACTAAAGTCGGGGGTGGCGTATAGTGATTGAAGTGTGCATGTGTCTGTCCATTTGTGTGTCCATGTGTGTGTGCCCGAGCCAATAACTCGAAGACTGTTAGGGCCACAGTCATCAAACTTCACACAATTATAAAGGACCATGGGAGGATGTGCCAAACACCATAGCCGGGGTTTCTCTGATTATAAAGTAGTTTTTGCTCTTACTTCAGGCTTGGTGTGACCTATAGAAATAGTACCTATCCCAAATGAGTTGAAAGTTGCTGGAGGTTCAAAATGTGGTCCACCTCTATGCGGTCAAGAGAGGTCATTAAATTAACATGCATATTTTTTGCGACCTATTAGGAATTTCATTTTATACCAATTAATGCAATTCTGAAGATTATACATGTATCTCAGCATTCAAATGGCAGCGGTAGTAAAGTCAATTTCTGATTCCTTGATCGAACCCTATAAGTGGTGAGCACATATATGCCTTTTCGGGTTTCTGTAGAAAAAATTGTTCTGATTCCTGTATGAATATTTTCTCCATGAAAGAATTTCACAAAAAGCAGTTAGGGAGTAAGCTGTGACTGTCACATACAATAACATGATCCTGTTTATTTAATCTCATTGTACAGAATTAATTCCCAAACCAAGTAATATAAAAACAAACAACTTGATCATGAAGAACTCCAGTGTACATGTAATTGTAAAACTACACTGAAGATTTGTTATTGAAACCTATCACAATACTGTCAGATGCCGTAAAAGATGCAATACTGACATAGTTGACTGTACTGTTAACTGTGTTTGTGCTATGACTGTTTAAAATTAATTTATTAGAGAAGCTCTAGTTAGTCTGTGTGAAACAGTGGAGCCCACTTAATTGGATATCTCCTAATTGTATATCCCTGTTAATTGAATATAAGTTTCAAACACAAAACCATTTACCATACCTTCAGTACAAATTTGATCTGTTAATTGCATACGGGTTGAAGAGTAAACTCCTGTTAATTGTATATCAATTTTTGTAATACGTCGAAAAAATTACTGTGACATGCACCAAAATTCCCCTTATTTACCTTTTTGGCCTCACTACATCCAACACAGGTATTTATTCTATTATATCTTGTTTGACAGAGCTCCATGAGCTCTGTCAAACAAGATATAATAGAATAAATGCTCAGTTTACCTACAGAACACAGGAAACCGACCAATTGAATAATTTTCACTGGCAAAATGGATATTCAATTAAGAGGATTTCTACTGTATTGTTTTTGCACGGTTTCTTTTTTTCTTTTTTTTTTCTTCTTTTTTTTCTTCTTCTTCTTCTTCTTCTTCTTCTTTTCCTGTCTTCTATCTTCTCATCACTTTTTTGTCCGCAAGATAACTCGAAAACGAATTGCCCTATCTCGTTGATTTTTGGCATGCTGATAGACAGCCACAAGTTCTCGGCCACCTATGTATTTTCAGATTCTTGGGGTATCAGGGGTGTCTGTAGGGATGTTTTGAAAGTGGGTCATGCCCATATCTCAGGCGTGGTATGACCTACAGCCCTGGGACCAACACCAAATGAGTCGACACTCGATGGAGGTTCAAAATATGGGTCAACTCATGGAGGTCATCTAGGGTCATTGAGTGCATTTTTCAGAATTGCTGGAAATCACATTTTTAACCTCATAAAGCATTCCTGACGTACAGACATGCATTTTGATGTATAAAAAGTGGGCGTGGTCAAAAATTTTGAAAGTGGGTCAAGCCCATATCTCAGGCGTGGTATGACGTATGGACCTGGGACCAACACCAAATGAGTCGACACTTGATGGAGATTCAAAATATGGGCCAAGGTCACGGAGGTCACCTAGGGGTCATTGAGTGCATTTTTCAGAATTGCTGGAAATCACATTTTTTGATCCCCCAAAGTATTCCTGACATACACACATGCATTTTGAAGTAAAAAAAGTGGTCATGGCCAAAAATTTTGAAAGTGGGTCACGCCCATATCTCAGGTGTGGTATGGCGTATAGACCTGGGATCAGCACCAAATGAGGCGACACTTGATGGAGATTCAAAACATGGGTCAAGGTCACAGAGGTCACTTAGGGGACATTGAGTGCATTTTTTCAGAATTGCTGGAAATCACATTTTTTGACCCCCTAAAGTATTTCTGATGTACACACATGCATTTTTATGTTAAAAAAGTGGACACAGCCAACACTTTTGAAAGTGGGTCATGCTCATACCTCAATCGGGGTATGATGAATGGACCTGGAACTAACACCAAATGAGTTGAAAACTTGATGGAAATTCAAAATATGGGTCAAGGTCACAGAGGTCACCTAGGGGTCCGCCTGAAAGAGATCACCAAATTCATCAAGTGCGTATTATTCAGAAATACTGGGAAATGAATTTTATAACACTTTAATGCATTTCTAAAGTTCATGAACGTATTTCATCACTCAAATTAGTTGGCTGAGCCAAAAATGTCCATTTCTGATTCGTATATCGAACCCTTTGAATGCTGGTCACATATATGCCTTTTCTGGTTTCTTATAAATAATTGTTCTGATTCCAGTATGAATATCTGTAAATACTGTTAACGAAAACCCATTTCTGATTTGTTTAAAAATATTTTACTCCTGAAAATAAGCCTCCATAAATTCTCTTTCCGAAAAGTTTATTCCTGATACTTTAACCCTTTTCACGCAGACTTGAATTTACTGGGTGCAGTAAATTCTGTTTCTCTAGTTTTACAATGAGTTGTTATACAGGACACAAAAATAGCAAAATTTGTTGTTATTTTTTTATATTGATATGAAGTTTCATGTGTAGCTGCACTGAGTGGCAAGAAGCTACCATCTGTGTAGAGGATCAAGGTTCTACATGCATATAAATTTATGTACATGTACAAATACCTGACTACGTCGGTGCATGACTGTCGTTATATATAAAATCCACTGTCACAACCTCTCCACTCTCACAAAAATTGTATGAATGGTTGAGTCTCGGTCATGTACTAATGCCTGTAAAGACCTCTGTAAGTTGATGTTCTGATTGTGTGGAGGGAGACCCCTTTTAACATGAACCAAAACATGCACCGACCGAGCCCATTCTGTAAATCAACTACTGGATTATACGCATTTACTTTTCACCTTACTGCTTAACCCAATGAAGAAACGTGAATTTACCAGAAGTGCTTTAGCCTTTTACCCAACATAATGGCTAAAACCGACCAGCACCATATTCAAAAACCACTTGGCAATTCCATTTTTTCAAACCTTCTTCTCCCAAAATGCAACCTATGACTCCTCACTAGAACATGTTTGCTCAACTAATGCGGTTCAGAAGGAAAAATCAAAAAATTTTGTAACTTTCAGCAGGCAACATCATATTTTCAAAATGTTGTGTTCAGTAATGGGTCAAAGCTGTTTGAACAAACTTAATTCTACATCTGAAAAGGAAGTTCCATACCAAATATCAAGTAATTATACCCACCAGTTCAAGAGAAGAAGATTTTTTTTTAAATATTACAGAATTTTCCCCCACCCCTTCCCTATGGGGCTGGTCAAGTTGATTTGAACAAAAACAAAATGCAATGTCAAAACAAGTAAACACATGAAATTTAACTGAAATCAATTCAGGGCTTTGGAGAAGGTGTAAACATCATGTCCACCGACGACAGTCAGGGGAGCTAAAAACTTTTATTCTGCTTTCATTGATTTTTCCAAAGAGTTCAGCCATGGCCATGTTTTTCAACAAAATTCAGAAAAATTTGATAGTTTCAATCTAAACATCACACCAAAGCTACTCATGAAATTTGAAAAAGATTGGGTGAGAGATGCGGCCTGTAGGGTGTGCTAATGGAATTGTTTACAATTTATATGCCAAATCTAAGATGGCCACTGGCGGCCATGTTTTTCAACAAAATTTGATAGCTCCCATTTAGACATTGCCCCAAAGCCTCATATGAAATTTGGGAGTGATCGGGGAAGAGCTGCAGCCTGTAGGGTGTGCTAAAGGAATTGTTGGACAATTTATATCCAAGATGACCACTGGTGGCCATGTTTTTCAATGGAATTAAAAAAAAATCGATAACTCCCATCTAGACATTGTCCCAAAGCCACGTATGAAATTTGGAATTGATCACATGAGAGAAGTGGCCTGTAGGGTGAGCTAAAGAAATTGTGGGCAGACGGACAGATGGATGTACAGAAATATGGATGGACGGACAGGTGCAATCCAGTATGCCCCACTTTTTGAAACAAGAGGCCTCAAAGGGCCTTAAACGCTCACCTGCCAAATTGGTTCAAAGAAGTATTTGGGGTCACATTCTGTCAGACATGGTTCATCAACACTACAAAGGAATGACGTCATAAAAGGCAAATTTTATGGAAAAACACAAAGGAATGAATTTTGAACCTGAATCTAACATGCCCCCCCCCCCCCCCCCGACCACCCCCCACCCCACCCCACCCATAGGGAGCCTAAATATCAACCCAGGGATCCGATTTCAACAAACTTAGATCTGACCCCCTCTAGAGATGTAATACCAAATATCAGACGATTCTAATTGATGGTTCTGGAGAAGATTTTTAAAGAAATTTCCTCATATTGCACTAAGTTGATATTCGGGCTCCCATAAGGAGCCCAAAAAGTTACCCAGGTAACCGATTTGAACAAACCTGAAACTGCCCCACATCGAGATGTTGTATACCAAATATGAAAGGATTCTGACTGGTGAATCTGAAGAAGACTTTTAAAGAAATTCCCTCATATTATTTATTTATTTACTGGTGCTTAACACCACATCAGCAGCTAAGGCTATATCATGGTGAGAAAACGTTAAAAGGAAAAAATGGCAGTAATGAACAAGAGCACCGCTGGGCATTGTATCATACGCCCGTGAACTGTTCAAATTGTACCATTTTAACACATTTGCAATTTTTTTAGAGTGCGAGAAATTTATACTGGCATATATATATATGTTACGGTCATTTGAGAAAAAGACTAACAAGTTTGAAGCCAATCGAAAAACAAATACTAAAGTTATCATCCGGAAACCAAATATTTGACGAAGAATTCTAAGTCCAACAGGGGCCATAATTCAGGCAAAAATTGTTCAGACCGACCCCATATTCGAACTTGACCTGTATTTTGTTGTGATTAAACCACATACCAAGTTTGGAGCCGATCGGAAAACAAATACTAAAGTTATCATCCGGAAACCAAATATTTGACGAATTCTAAGTCCAACAGGGGCCATAATTCAGGCAAAAATTGTTCAGACCGACCCCATATTCGAACTTGACCTGTATTTTGTTGTGATTAAACCACATACCACATTTGGAGCCGATCGGAAAACAAATACTAAAGTTATCATCTGGAAACCAAATATTTGACGAATTCTAAGTCCAACTGGGACCATAATTCAGGCGAAAAATGTTCGGACCGACCCCATATTCGAACTTGACCTGTATTTTGTTCTGATTAAACCACATACCACATTTGGAGCCGCTCGGAAAACAAATACTAAAGTTATTGTTCGGAAACCAAATGGACGGACGGACGGACGGACAGACGGACAGACGGATGGACAACGCCATAACATAATACGTCCCGTTTTTTCAAACGGGCGTATAAAAACAAAGATGAGTAAAAAACAACTACAATAACTAGAGAATTGTAATTTGTTGGACAAATTACGGGCTTTCCCAACTTTTTAATGTGAAAAGGAAAACTGTATTGTACACAAAACGATCGATCAGTTTTGAAAACAGAAAATTTAGTGGAAATCAAAGTTTTTGCAATGCTACTAGTTTTTATGCAGCCAAAACAGATATTTGAGATACAGCAGGACACCAAAACATTTAACACAAAATTTGCTCTTCAATAATTACAGAATATTTTCATAGAAAGCAAAACAAGCGATGTCCTTTGTGCTTTGGAAAAAATTAGTACATATGAATTATAGGCGTACGGGCCGGGGTTTCATGTACGGGCCTGGGTTTCATGAAGGACTGTGCCCCAACCCACCCCTGAGTCAGAAAGGCCAATTTTCGGCCAATATGCCAGAAAATTTCGGACAATTTAGTTGCCAGAAATGACCACAAAAACAAAGAGCTCTATTACTGCATATTATGGGAGCACGGTGGCTCAGAAGGTAGAGATGATTGTTGCAATCCAAGAAGTCCTCGGTTCGAATCCCGCGTGTGGCAACCACATTGTGTCCTTGTGCAAGACACTTCATCCCAATTTAATTTCCCATGTGGGGGGGGGAAGGGGGGGGGCAGGATGGCGATGTGTACTAAGGGTACTTTGAGGGTGCACTTGTCTTCAACCAATGCTAACCCTGCTTTTGTGGAGTTAGTATGTCTGAGTCGCTTGCCATTGCTCGGTGGTTCTCTCCAGGTACTCAGTGGGAGGGAGACCTCCCCCCCTCCCGAGGGAGACCTCCCCCCTCCCTCCAATACCAACATTTGGCATTTCCTCCTGTGATTCAACTTTTTGGGGCTAAAAGGGTTCCCCCCCCCCCCCCTGAAAAATAGCCATGTACGCCTATGCAATGAATGGGGACACCATGATGCCGTGTACTAAGGCATACTGCACGTCGATGGCGCATGATGGCGATTTGTACTAAGGGTACTTTGAGGGTGCACTTGTCTTCAACCAATGCTAACCATGCTTTCGTGGAGTTAGTATGTTGGGGAGTGTGAGTCGCTTGCCATTGCTCAGTGGTTCTCTCCAGGTACTCAATGGGAGGGAGACCCCTGCCCCCCCTCCCCTCCCTCCCATACCCACATTTGGCATTTCCTTCTGAGATTCAACTTTTTCGGGCTAAAAGGGTTAATTTCTCCGCCCCCCCCCCCCCCTCCCCCTCCGAAAGAGGGTTTCCCTGACGGTATTTATTTATTGGTGTTTACGGTCACATACTTACCCACAATGGCTAATCGTAACCGTGACAGTTTTACGGGTGGGGGAAGTCGGAGGACCCAGAGAGAACCACCGAGCATCGACAAGCAACTGTCAGCTCAACATTCTAATTATGTTCAAGCTCCGCTGAAGCAGGGTACCAGCGGTTGAAGACATGTGCACCACTGACATGCAGTACGCCTTAATACATGGCATCATCGTGCCCCCATGTTGGAAACCGGGATAAAGTGCCTTGCCCAAGGACATTATGTGGGTCGTCCCAGATAGGGATCAAACTCGGGACCTCTATCATAGAAGTCAAACAGTCTACCACTGAGAAAATGTGCTTTCTTTCCTGGTGGTATTCATATTTGTACGGCCAAACTGGTATGTTGGATAACACAGAACACCTAAACATATAACACAAAATTTGTTCCCCATTGATTTTTGAAAGTGGTCTTTCCTTTGTTTTTGGACAAGTGAGTATTCAATCAAAGTCATTTTTTGCAGACATTGCTATTTTTAAGTGGCCAAAGCATGTTTCATTAAGTCCCAGAACATAACTAAAGCCGGATTTATTGATTAAACATCTCTGCATATAGCAAAGCAAAGTGTCTCAAATTAACCCATTCCAAAATGATAGTAGAGAGTAACCAAAGTTGGATAATTTGGGTATTTCCAAATGGTACTCTTATTCTCACTCTCACTGTGCTTGAGGGTTAAATCTGAGATTGAAAAGGTATACCAATCTTATTCAGGGAAGGTGAGTACAGAAAGGTACGAAATTAATCAGAAAATGAATTTTGTCTGACGGTACTAATATTTGTACGAGCAAAACTCATACTGGATTTATTTATTTATTTATTAGGTTTTAATGACACATTAACAGCCAAGGTCATATTATGTCGGTGACAGTTGTATGGGTGGAGGAAGCCGGAGTACCCAGAGAGAACCACCGAGCAATGACGAGCAGCTGCCAGCTCCCCAACATAGTGCCTCCGCACTGTAGCACAGGCAGGGTTAGATTGGTTGAAGACATGCGCACCATCGACGTGCAGTATGCCTTAGTACACGGCGTCATGGTGTCCCCATGCGGACAGTCGGGGTGAAGTGATCGGGACATAATTGGAATATATCTGACAGATACAATGTTGGATATATTCCAATTATGTCCCGATCATGCAAGGCAGCAACTTGAAATTCTCAGAATGTTTCCAACTGTCCCTGCCCGACAGTTTAGTATTTTTGTAAAGTGCCGAGACCGTGTAGAAATACCGTGGATCAGGTGGAAACCGAGGGCACGATTCGTCCCTACTTTATTCTCAACTCAACGACTTTTCCATTCATTATTCACCTGTCACCAGCTGAGTTAGGTATTATATTTGTCTATTTGATGAACTTTTCAACCTCAACTATTTGCGGCTTCATGTAGCACCACTGAAAGGCCACTGCACGGTTACCAATATATTCAGGGATTGATTTTACAAAAATAACAATTATTCCGACTATACCCACATGGGAACTCCTAAATATGCCAAGGGTTAAACTATTGATAATGACGTATAAAACAGAAGTTGTCATGCTATGCTTGCTGCATGCAGGCATAGAAAACATTCAGCGCTCAATGAATTAGGAATGGAGTAAATTGTCACTTAAACCTACGAAATTCTGAAAAAAATGAGTTTTTTCGACGGCATCTACCATTATGCATCTGAGACAGGGATTGCGTTAAACTTTACAGCAACCTTATAAGAGAGAAAATATTCTTGGAATTGAACTGTTAATCCGAATTTCAAAAGCATTTTCGGATATTCTATTCCAAACTACCACTGCACGCTTATCAATATTCAGTGATTTTATGAAAATATCAATTAATCTGACCGTACCCATATGGGCAGTCTTGAATCTGCCAACGGTTAAACTTTTAATAATGACATATAAAACAAAAGTTGTCATACTATGACTGCTGCATACAGCCATAGAAAACGTTCAGCGCTCAATCAATTAGGAATGGAGTAAATCATCACTTAAACTTACCAAATTCTGAAAAACGATAGTTTTTTGGACTGCACCTATCTTTATGCAAACAGAACAAGCATAGGGTTAAACTTTACAGTGAAACTTACAACAGCAAATATGCTCAGTAGGCAATTGTAAATACGAACATGTAAATCATTTTTCGATATTCCTTTCAAAAACGGAAGAAAAGTGAGCTCCAAATTAGCCAATTTTATGAAGAATTTTAGGGCACTCAAATTCATGGCCCAAAAACTGGGTGAAGGTTAAAACTTTGAATAAAATATATAACAGCAAAATTGTTCTTGGATGAAGGCCCAATCCTCTCATGGAAAAGATTTTGAGACAATATGGCTCCATTGCTGAGAAAGTGCATGTAAACGTTGGCGAAAATAACAATTATTCTGACAGTACTCTTATGGGAAGTCTCAAATCTGCCAAGGGTTAAACTTTTAATAATAACATATAGAACAAAATTTGTGATACTTTGACTGCTGCAAGCAGCTATAGAAAACATTCAGAGCTCAAGCAATTAAAAATGGAGTAAATCGCCACCTAAATTTACCAAATTCTGAAAAATTGGAATTTGTTTGGACGGTACCTACTTTTATGCAATCAGAATGGGATAGGGTTAAACTTTACAACCAAACTAACAACAGCAGATATGCTCGATTGTCAATTGTGAATACGTACATGAAAAGTGTTTGAAATTAACCCTTTCCAAAATGATAGAAAAGGCAACCAAAAATGGCTAATTTTGGCATTTTCAAACGGTACTCTTATTCTCGCCCTCACTGTGCTAAAGGGTTAAATCTGATATTAAGAAGTAAACAGTAACTTTCTTCCACAATTATTGTTGCATCTAGCCTTACCAAAATAATTATTACAACTACCTTGTAATTAGAAAAATTTGCTCTTGAAGTTGGCGAAAATAACAAATATTCCGACAGCACCCTTATGGGAAGTCTCAAATCTGTCCAGGGTTAAACTTTTAATAATAACATATAGAACAAAATTTGTCATACTTTGACTGCTGCAAGCAGCTATAGAAAACATTCAGAGCTCAAGCAATTAAAAATGGAGTAAATCGTCACCTAAACTTACCAAATTCTGAAAAAATTGGAGTTTTTTTGGACGGTACCTACTTTTATGCAACCAGAATGGGATAGGGTTAAACTTTACAACCAAACTTACAACAGCAAATATGCTTGGTGGTCAACTGTGAATACGCACACGAAAAGTGTTTGAAATTAACCCTTTTCCAAAATGATGGAAAAAGCAACCAAGGTTGGCTAATTTTGGCATTTTCAAACGGTACTGTTATTCTCATCCTCATTGTGCTTGAGGGTTAAATCTGAGATTAAAAAGTAATCAGTAACTTTCTTCCGCAATCATTGTTTTATCTATCCAAATCAAAATAATTGTTACAACAACCTTGTTATTAGAGAAATTTTCCCTTGAAGTTGGTCAATTTTGAAGAAAAAATTCTATATTCATGTCATTTTTGGCCAGTGGGGGTTAAAGTTGAAAGATCTGAGTGGTGATTGTGGTGTATCATATTATGCTCTAAATGTGTGGAAAATTTTAGCTAAATAACTGTAAACAATTCTGAGACATTGGAGAAATGGTGACGATACCGCATTTCACTACATTTTATGACATTACATAAGTGTGCCAAATTTGGTCAAAATCGTACAGCTTGTTTTCGAGCAGTTCAACAGACAAAATTTAGGGAGGAAAAAAAAAAAAAAAAAAAAAATAGAGAAGAAAAATTTTGAAAAAGAAGAATAACAATAGTCTTTCCCAAACTGGGTTTGGGAAAGCCTAAAAATCTAAATTTTATAGTAAATTTCCTTTCTTATTATACCTACCACAATTGTTTACTACAGGCTTGCACTACAGTGGAAGTCCCTAACTCGGATAAAATACTCTCTATTTTGTCTTTCCCAAGCAAGTTGGGAAAGAAAAGTGGTGCAAAAGCACCAATAAAAATAAGCCAAAACTGGGTCGAGTGCAACCGGCGCAGACCCAGTACGGGACGCTCTCTCCCAAGTACAACTCCACGACTTCCATTGCCAGTGCGCATATACCGTCTCTAAAGACTCATTCTTTTTGAATCCGGAAACGTTAGAGTTATGTGATCAGCGGGGAGGAAAGATTCTTTACCCGTAAAGAAGACGGGAGGGCCTCCATGGAAACAATTGTGGTAGGTATAATAAGAAAGGAAATTTACTATAAAATTTAGATTTCTTATCAACCTACTCACAATTGTTTACTACAGGCTGAATAGACAAAAGGCTGGAGGGAATCGCATAACCAACCCCCACATAATCCTAGTGCACTGGAACCGTGAAGTAGAAGGAAGAGGTCCCGAGGCTTATCAACCATAATGTCGCAATCATTGGTAAAGGACAATGAAAAGAGACATATGAGCCTGTGTGACATACAGACAGAAAAAGGGCAGTAACAGCACAAGGCTGAAACTGACCTTCAAGAAGCCTAATGGCTATGGCAGACAACAGCCTGAGCAGAAGAAAGAGGACCCAGGGCAAAAAGGTCCTCCGACTGCTCCTGCAACTGGCGCAAATAAAAGGTGGAGAAAGTAGAAGCATTTCCCCAGTAGGCTGCCTGCATAACATCCGACAACTTGACGGAGTTAGAATAAGCCCAAGAGGTAGACAGTGCCCGCACCTCGTGGGCAGAAATACGATTGGTAATACAATCGCCAGCTGCTAAACGACTATAAGCCGTACGAATAGCAAGACAAATCCATCGAGAAATGGATTGAGGAGAGATCTTCTGTCGACCCGGAATGAGAGACAGAAAAAAACGTTTTCTGCTTTTCAGTATGAAGCGTGTCCGATCAAGATAAATGCGAATAGCACGGACCGGGCAGAGCAAAGGGCAAGTACCCTCAACAGAGGGAAGAGCCCTGATACAGATAGGAGGAGTAGTATCTGGTAACTGATTCTTAGCCAAAAAGGAGCAATCAGTGGTAAAAGTAACACTGTTGGGAGAGCTCCTAAAAAAGGCCGGGTCAACCGAGAGGGCGTGAAGCTCACTAACCCGTCTGGCCGAAGCAAATGCCATCAGAAAAGCCGTCTTATATGTGAGAAAATGCATATCCACCTGGGATGAAGGTTCGAACGGCGCCCCCCCCCCCTCCCCCCCCCCCCTAAGCAAAGCATCACCCACGAAAGATTCCATCGTGGAGTAAGCTGCAAAGTCCGAGGCCTTTTCAAAGAAAAGTGCCGAACAAGCTTGGAGAGGAAAGGATTAGTGCCGATACGACGCTTCCCCACATAAGAAAAAGTCTCTGAAAGCATAGACCTGTAACCCTTGATGGTAACAGGCTGGAGACCCCGAGAATCAAACAGATATACCAGAAACTCCGCAATCTGTGAAATCGAAGGATTGGCATAATCAACAGAGTGATCAGCACACCATCGACAGAAGACCTTCCATTTAGCTGCATAAGCTAAACCAGTGGAGTGCCTCCTTGAAGAAGAAATGCACTCCACTGCTCGTCTCGAAAAACCTCTACGGAGGAGACAGGACCTGACAAAAGATATGCGTGAAGGCACAACGAAGTCGGGTCGACGTGAAACCTCCTCGGGCGACCTTGACAAAGAAGGCGCGGCGTAGCGGGAGACGTGCCGGAACCGCCGCCATCAGCGAGCGGAGCTGATTGATCCACACCCGCTGAGGCGACAGGGGAGCGATCAGAATGATTCGACAACTGCAGGTTCGAATTTTGGCGAGAACCTGAGGAAGAATCGGAACCGGCGGGAAGGCATAGCCGACTAGACCGTTCCAATCGAGTGACAGAGCGTCCACGGCAAAAGCCAGAGGATCTGGACACGGGGACACGAAAGTGTCCACCTGATGGTTCCAACGAGTCACAAAGAGGTCGATGTGGGGACATCCCCAGAGATCGCAAAGCGACTGGAACACTGCCCTGTGAAGCATCCACTCGGTGGAAATAACCCTGCCCTGTCGGGACAGGGAGTCGGCTAGGATGCTCAGACGACCGGGAATGTGACGAACAACCACTCCGGCGTGAACATCCTGAGCGAGCAGTAGAAGATCCCGAGCTAACTCGTACATCAGAAGCGAGTGCGTGCCGCCCTGGTTCCGAATGTAAGCAACCACTGTCGAATTGTCGGATAGTAGAAGGACCTGGCGATTCGACAGGTGAGGGATCCACTGCCTGAAACTCAGAAGAGCAAGAAGCTCCTTCTGTTTGATGTGTAGAGCTGCTTGATCCTGGTCCCACATCCCGTGTAGGGAAAGACCGAGAGGATCCAACGTCGCACCCCATCCGAGATCGCTGGCATCTGCCGTCACAACGCGATCGGACGTGGGTAAGTCCAGTGGAACACCCTGCGTAATCCACGGAACATCTGTCCAGGGAAGAAGGTGAGGATACAGAGAGTCCGGAAACGGAAGCACCTGATCCAGAGAATCTACATTCGGCCTCCAACGACTGAGCAGAAAGTGTTGGAGAGGTCTGACACGCAGCCGACCTAGAGGAATGAGATCCGTCACCGAACCGCAGAGACCGATCAGCCGGAGAAAACTCCGAGCGGTCGTGGACCTGGACTGGGACAGAGTCAGAGCAAAAGCTGAGAGAATCACAGCCTTGGCCTGGGGAACAGCCACCAAATTGAATTTGGTTTGGAAAGACATCCTCAGATGACAGAACGACTGAGAAGGGACCAGGTCCGACTTCTCCTCGTTGACTCTGAATCCTAGCGACGTGAGCAACCTCAACAGAGTGGCGACATCCGATTCCAGTAAGGCAGCATTGGAATGCCTCTGGAGGATATCGTCCAGATATGCCGAAGTAGTCACCCTGGACTGTGCGCGATGGAACGCTATCACATGCGACATCAGTCTGGTGAACGCCCAAGGAGCCAGGTTGAGGCCGAAAGGCATGGCCTTGAACTGGTAAACTCGCCCCAGAAAAGCGAACCTGAGATACTTCCGTGATGCCCGATGCATCGGAACGTGGAAGTAAGCGTCTCGCAGGTCGATGCTGGCTGCGAAATCTCCCTGGTGAATTGATTGGCGGACCGACCTGATAGTCTCCATGCTGAACTTGGGAGCAATGATAGACTGGTTCAGGATACTCAGATCGATAACCGGTCGGAGTCGGCCGTCCTTCTTCGGCACCAAAAACAGGCGGGAATAGAAACCCACTGACTGAACGTTCTTGACGACCTCGATCGCCCCCTTTGCCAGGAGATTGGCAATCTCCGTGGACAAAAGTTCCCGACGTAAAACGTCTGAAGGAACTGTGGTTGGAAGAGGCACCCTTGACAGAGTGGGGTGCCGTCGGAAGGATATGCGCAGCCCGGACCGAACAACATCTAACACCCATGGATCGGATGTGATGGTGGTCCAATGGTCTGCGAACTCTGCTATCCTTCCTCCAACCTGGGACGAGTCGAGGTGAGGACCTTCATTTCGAGCCCCGACGAGGCCCGCGAGAGGAGAAACCACCTCCTCTGCTAAATGAAGAATCCTGAGACTTCCCTTGATTCTGCCGACCCCTACCTTTACCCCGTGAGTAAGAAGTAGAGGCGGCGGCAGAAGGACCAGCCTTTTGCTTCACAGAGGAAGCAGAAGGGTACTTGTTAGGCTTGGAATGGCCCTTGCCTCCCCGAGAAGGCTGATCAAGCTGACGAAACAGCAGCTGATCTTTGGAATGACGTAGGACGTCATCCCGGACCGTCGACACGGAACCATGGAAAAGTTGCGGACCTGCCAAAGAAGCAGATCGAAGAGTAGCACGCTGCTTCTCGGGAAGGGATCGTCCTGTGTCCAGCACAGCGTCCCTTCGAACTAATTCCAAATTAGCCGTGTTACAGGCATGCGTGAGAGTAAGGTGCATAAGCGCCTTGGACAGCACACGCAAAGGAGCCTTACCTCGTCAAACTTATCTGGAGGCAGATAAGCAGCCAAAGCTGAGACGACGTGATCTGAGAGAGAAAGCATGCCAAGCATCTCTCTAGATAAGCCCAATGTGGACTCCAGAGTCGTCATTGGAATGACGGCAGACTTGGGCTTGGAAAGCCCGAGGGAAGTGGAGTCCTGATCCAGAACAGTCAAAGCCTGGCAGACTGATGGATTGGCGGAATCGTAGGAACGATAATGCACAGGAGGCAAAAAGGTGTCAACCCTGGTGAAGAACGAAGTCTTCAAAGCCTTGGAATTCAGCTTGGCATCCAATGCTGAAAAAGCTTCAACCACCTGTACCGACTGGCACGGTCGAAGGCGCCCAGAGGCAGGTTGCTCCATAGGCTGTTGGCGCGCGACCGATGATCGCGGCCAGGCTGACACTGTCGGCTGGTTAGCAGGTTTGAGCTCAGGCAGAAACCCAAACACAAAGTCAAGAGCCGCCCCCAAGTCCGAAGACTGCTGGCCCTCGACCTCAAGCATGTCGGACTCCTCCCCAGAGTCGGAAGACACATAGCCCATCGTGGGCAAACCAGCCGACGCCTCCCATGGTGTCGGGACACCAGAGGAATCAGAAACCGGCCTGTTTCCAATCCCGGGAGGCGGCGCCATAGGAGGCGCCTGGAAACCACCCATAGCCTCGCTGGAAGCAACAGGAAGGCTCTTAGAAAGAACCTGAGTGAGTAAGGAGAGGGCCTCCCTAAGCTCACTGCCTGTACCCACCGGTTCGACAGGGGAGCGAACCGGCAAAGTGGCTTCACCTCTGACCCTCTTAACCAGCGAAGGGTCACGATCCTCCAAAACACCCGACGTGGGACGACGGGCGGCAGCCGAAACATCTGAAGGCAGACGTGTATAGGGGTACGATGCACCCCGAGGATCAATATTGCGAGAACTCATGAGAGTCACAGCGGACCTCTGCGGGGCAGAAGGTCCAGGCTGCACAAAAGGCGTTGGTCCCCCAAAACTGGTCGTATGACCAGAGTGAGTAGACGGAAACGCCACGGAGTCCATAGTGTTTCCACTACGAACATCCGAATCCAAAGACACAACTGTGGTGCTCGACGGCGAAGAGACCACAGCGATGGGCTCGGCCGGCAGCCCCTTCCGACTTCGCCGAGTTGAAGTCAGGGAAGGCTGAGGCCGATATCCCACGTCTACAGTATCGGACAGTCCTGCAGTCCCCTGCAGCGAAAAGCCGAGGCCGGCTGAAACAGACAAAGAAGCAGACGGACCAGCAGCAGTAGTAGATACGTCGAGAGTCGTTGAGGCTGGTGAAATAGTGGAGAGAGCACACCGGCTCGGCTCCGAAGGAGGAGTCACAACCCTAGTGACAGCCTCAGATGTCGACTGGAGGGGGACCGTAGTCCCGGAACCAGGCATCTCTGCACCAGAACACTCAACGGCTCCCGCAGTATCCACCACAGGAAAAGACTGCACATCCCCCACGGAGGAGGAATAACTCTCACCAGACAAAGTCGGCTCGGGAGGCCCCGAACGACCACGTTCTCCTTTCCCGCGGGAGCGGGAGGCACGGCCATGAGAACGAACGACACGATTTACTGACGCCCAGAAGGTGGAAGACCATGTTCCACAGACACCACACGGCCGCTCGGCCGAACACCCATTACAGGAGGAACAAGACGAATGTACATCGTCCACATGCTTTGGCAGCAGACATTGCCCACAAGGAATTGTCCTGGGCATGATAGAGGTGAGAGGAGCAGAGAAGGTGAGATCAGAAAACAGAACACCCCCAAAGAAGAGAGAAAGGTGACAGAAACAAAGACCCCAGACGGTCGACCGGGAACCACACAACAGGAAGACTACTCTCAAAAGAAAGAAGAAACACTGTAGGAGTGGTACCCCGCTGACACCTAACTCTAACACAATTAGAAAATTTAGCAAAAAAAGCATTAACAATAATTGTGAAAAATCTAAGTCCGAACCGCGTGGCCCGCGAAATTCGCGTGCGACTCGAGAGAGAGCAAATAAATATACATTATGGACATATAATAGAAAAGAGAATATAAAACACTGTTCCTGAGAATACAAAGGATACACTGTGGTAAAATGAATCAGGAATCATCAAACATCGAGCTGGTGGAACACTGATAAGCGTGCAAAAACATCTCGACACGAAGCAGATTTTAAAAAGAATGAGTCTTTAGAGACGGTATATGCGCACTGGCAACGGAAGTCGTGGAGTTGTACTTGGGAGAGAGCGGCCCGTACTGGGTCTGCGCCGGTTGCACTCGACCCAGTTTTGGCTTATTTTTATTGGTGCTTTTGCACCACTTTTCTTTCCCAACTTGCTTGGGAAAGACAAAATAGAGAGTATTTTATCCGAGTTAGGGACTTCCACTGTAGTGCAAGCCTGTAGTAAACAATTGTGAGTAGGTTGATAAGAAATGATAAAGACAATGTAGAATGGACAATGATGCGTGACGAAACAAGAAATATGAATAGCTCACAAATCAACCTGGTAAATTTGAGTCTTGAAGACTTTAGTTTAAAATAATAAAAATAATTTTAAAATTTACTAAAAAGGTTGATTGATTTCAAAAATGAGAGTATCTTATTTGGGCTTGTGCGATAAAAAAGATCTCCTAGAGATCCTACAGAAAAATACTGCCCTCTGACATAATTAAAATCAGTACAATTTAAAACAAGAGCTGGACTTTCGTCCGGTGCATACCCCCACATGGTGTACCGCCTAGTGTGGGCATACCTATGACCAACAAATATCATTTATGAATATTCTCGTATGGACTGACGGACAGATGCACAGATGGACGGACGCAATCCAGTATACACCCCCCCACCTCTATTTTCTTCGAAAGTTTTCAACAATTTCTAAGTCAAAAGGGATGGTAAATTGTTTGGTGTCTGGAAGTTTTATGCAATGAAGCAGAGCCTTCGTCATAGGCAAACTGCATGCCATATTTCACTGAAATCCGATAACCCCAATCCAGTATGCACCTCCCCCCCCCCCCCCCCCCATTTTCTTCGAAAGTTTTCAACAATTTCTAAGTCAAAAGGTATGGTAAATTGTTTGGTGTTTGGAAGTTTTATGCAATGAGGCAGAAGCCTTTGTCATAGGCAAACTGCATGCCATATTTCACCAAAATCCGATAACCCATACCTGAGATGCTGGCTGAACAAACAAATAATGTCTATTTCCTACAATTTCGACGTCAAAAAAGGGGGATAACTCTAAAAAGGAGAATGTGAGAAATACCGTTGAATCCTTTTTTTTAAAGCCTATACCATAAGCAGTGTTCATGCCAAATTTCATTGCAATAGAACATTCGATACCCGAGATACAGACTGAACAGCCAAAATTTGGCTTGGACGGACACAATTTCTAAGTGAACAATTAATAAAAAAAAAAAAAATAATAAAAAAAAAAATAACTAGTGTGAGCATACCTATGACCAACAAATATAAAAAATAATAATTTACTTAAGTTATGAATACTTTCGGACGGACTCACACATGGATGCACAGACGGACGGACGGATGGATGGACAGACGGATGGATGCACGGACGCATGTAATCCAGTATACCCCCATTTTCTTCGAAAGTGGGGGTATAAGAATGTGTTCCACTGATAACACCTGCTGGCAGGGGACACACTCTGGTCGCACAGTACTCTCCAACAAAAAGGAATGTGTTAGTCATGTATGACCAATATGACATCACGTCAAAACTGCAAGATCCTTTTTACAAAGGCCACTAGATGGGTAGTGATCTGAAACCTTGGTCAGAAGTGATGGAGCTTGTTAATTATCGCTCCATCCCAATCCGCCTGCCATACAGATTTGATGTAGTTACTGATTTATGGCTTGAAGTCACTGAAAGGGATGTTAAAATCGGTGAGAGGCTTGGTTAAAGCCTGTTTTGCTGCACTGTCTGCTCTGGTGTTACTAGCGATACCAACATGTCCGGGTAACCAGCAAAACACGATATCATATTGGTCAGACATGAGAGTTAACTTCTCACGAACCTCCAAAATGAGAGGGCTCCTCAACCTGTGGCTGAGTAAAGCAAGTAAAGAGGAAAGAGAGTCGGAATAAATAATCGACCTCTTTTACTGTACATTCTCGATGTGCTCAAGCGCGATTTGTACAGCTTTAACTTCATTAAACTTTATTTCGGCACATTTTTGTTTAAACTGCAAAGAATTTCTATCAGATTTTTTGGTAGAAGCAAAGTCCAAAAAAACTGTAGGTTTTTTAAGATGCCAAGGAGGAATATGTGTTTTACGGTTTTCTTTTATAGAATCAAAATCAATTTTGGCAGACTCCATGTGAGGTTTAATTCTAATTCCCAATGGAGGAATATGTTTCTGCTGTCGGTGAAAAAACTCAATATTTTGAGGGTCTGAAACACAGTTATAAGCAGGATTTGAAGGATTGGACAAAAGTTTAGATACATACTGGAGAGACAATTTAATTCTGCACTTCTCAAGCGAAGGCTCATCTGCTTCAACAAGCATCAAATCTCTTGGGGATCTTCGAAAAGCCTTACACTAATTCTAATACCACTATTCTGAATTGCATCAAGTGGTTTGAGATATGACTTCCTTGCAGAACCGTAAACAATACAACTGTAATCTAATTTAGATCTAACAAGTGATCTATACAGATGAAGTAATGTTTTTTGGTCAGCACCCCAATCAGTGCTAACAACAACCTTCAGTAGGTTTAGTGCTCTCTTACATATAACTTTTAATTGTTTTATGTGGGAAGTGAAATTCAGTTTGTTGTCAAACAACAAACCTAAGAATTTCACTTCCTTAACAACTTTAATGGGACTTCCACCGATTTTTAACTCCGGATTGAGGTGATGTTTCCAAAGCTTACAAAAGTGAACACAATTTGTTTTTCACTTTGAAAATTTAATACCATTTTCTGTGGCCCATTTTTGAATCCTATTTAAACACAGCTGAAGTTTGCTCTCTATAGCATTCATGTTTTTGCTGCTATAGCAGATTAAAAAGTCATCGACATACAATGAAGAATATACCATATTCTCAATTACATCGAGGCTACTATTAATTTTAATCGAAAAAAGGGTAACGGATAAAATACTACCCTGAGGAACTCCAAATTCCTGTTCGTGAGGATCTGATAACGTTGACCCAACACGAACCTGAATTTGGCGGTCCATTTCAAATAAATGTTTCAAGTCTGACCAAATGATCCACAGTACTTCTCTGGCTTCTGAAACCACACTGAACATTTGCAAGTAGACTGTTCGATTCCAGAAACCAGACAAGTCAGTCATTGATCATCCTCTCCATGGTTTTGCACAGACAACTGGTTAAGGCAATAGGTCTGTAATTACTTGGGTTTCTGTGATCTTTATCAAGCTTAGGAATAGGAATTACTGTTGCTTTATGCCAGGATGGTGGAAACTGGCCAGTCACCCAAATGTCATTAAAAACTGATAATAAAAGTTCAAGTGAAGATTGTGACATATGTTTTAGAATTTTGTAGTGTATTTCATTGGGACCAATGGCAGTATCCTTTGCTCTATGCAAAGAGTTACTTAACTCTTACATAGAGAAAGGTTCATTGTAATCCTCTAAATTGTTGGAGGTAAATTTGATCTTTTGTTTTTCTTTCTGTTTTTTAATTTTGATAAATTCTGGATTACAATTTTCAGACGATGAATGTTTCGAAAATGTGGAGGCCAATGTGTTTGAAATTTCCTTTTTTGCTGTAATTATGGTGGTTGTTTTCCTTCAGGTGTTGTACAGTTGATTTTGTTTCTTTTCCTTTAATCTTTTTAATCATTTTCCAAATTTTAGTGATGGGGGTGTTTTGGTTAATCTTAGAAACATAAGTTTCCCAAGAACTTTTCTTTTTTTGTTTTATAAGTCGTCTTGTTTTTGCCTGATTTATATGTAGTTTGTCCAAATAATGTGTGGTTGGTGACTTGTTAAATTCCCTTTCAGCTTTCTTGCGATCCATTATAGCCTTTTTACATTCATTATCAAACCATGGTTTGGTGAAATGTTTTGGATTTGCTGAGGTTTTAGGGATGACTGTGTTTGCAATGTCAAGCAGCTCATTTGTAAAATGTTCTCTTTGGTCAGCACTATCTTGAAATTTCTCCCGCGTAAGGTGTTCAGAACAAAGCAATGAGAAAGTGTCCCAGTCAGCTTTTTTCAAAGTTTCACTGGGGCACTCTCTCATCAGCCTCCGAAACTACACTCTCCAACACAATTGGAAAGTGGTCACTCCTGCACAAGTCATCTTCTACCTTCCAAGAATAATCGAAGAAGATAGGAGGGCATGCAATTGTAAGATCAATTGATGTATACGAACCAGATGCGGGATGCAGATAAGTGTCTGAACCATCATTAAACAAACACAAGTCAGCAGCTCAAGATCATTCAGTTGTAGGGTTTTACTTGGAGAAATGTAAATAGAACATAATGTAATTGTCTTGTCTAAAGTAAGGCGTACCGCTACAGCCTATAAATTTGATTGTAAAGATACAGAGCTGTGGATAATGTCGTTTCTAATTAAGACAGACGTTCCACGAATATGAAGATCAGTTTCATCTGCCCAGGCCTTATATGAAGTGTATTGCTTAAAAGCTGACTGATCTTGGGCCTCAGGTTTCTTTAAAAGAGTTTCCTGCAGGCAAACAGCTGCAGGTTGATATTTTTGGCTTAGAAGACCCAATTCATTAAAATTCGCTCTAAAACCTGGACAATTCCATTGTATAATATTTTGTTTGGTGTATTATCCATGTTTGAGTGGTGATTTAGATGGTGGACGTATGGGCAAAATTGCCCCAGTGTTTTTCTTAGGTGATGTTTTACGAGGGGACCTATTCTGAGAGGAGTTCGAGCGTAAGTGCCCGAACGTTTCGTCGATGCACTCACCGACATCCATTTCTTCAAGACCCTCAAACCTGTTGCAGGTAATTGGGTCATGAAGAGCTTTAGGTATTCTGTCTGATAATTGTTTTGCCTTTTCTAGTTTCTTTTTGGCTTTATCCTGGTTCTTTCTCTGACTCTAAGAGGTTGGGGTTCAGGTTTTGTTCAGTTTACTTTGGTCATTTTTCTCTTCTGATTTTGCTTCCTGCCCTTTTATCTCGCCTGGTTTGGGTTTATTTTGTTCTTTCTTCTGATTTGTTTTCAGTTATTATTCTGTTGTTGATTGTGTGGCTGGTGGTATTTGAGTCGACTTTGGTTCTTGTGGATTACTGTGTTCTATTGTGAAGGCCTCAAGTAAAGATGGAATTGTGTCTTTGAGCCATGTATATTGTGTCTGGCATTCTGTAGATTTTGTTAATATTTTTGTATGTACTACTGTGGCATATGATGGAATTGATGCGTTCATGCCAGGCATTGATGTAACAATTTCTCTGGCTTCCTGAAAACTAATTTGTTTTCACATTTTATTTTTTGGACAGCTTTTTCTTTTTTCCAGACAAGGCAAAATGTGGAAGATGACATGTGATTGCCCTGACAGTTCACTCACTTAATTGGGTTGTTGCATGGCTCTTTATGTTGCTGGCCGCACCTGAAGCATATCGTTTGTCCTCTACAATTATTTTGGCCGTGACCATATTTTTGACACCACGTCGAAGTGGATTTGGGATGTACAAATCCACTTTGATGTTCATGTACCCAACTTTTATAGATTTTGGTAACTGTGCTGTATTAAATGTTATGATATAAGTATTTGTTGGTATTAGTTGGCCATCTCTTTTGATTTCTATTCTTTTAACTAGGCTCACTCCCTGCGGTAGTAATTAAGTCTGTATCTCGGTTTCAGGAATGTCAGACAGCTCCCGTCTTCTTACAACACCTTTGCTAGTGGGAAGTGTTTTATGAGCAAAGGCGTTTACTTCCATATTGACAAGTTTGTTCATTTTCAATAAGTTGAGGGCCTGCATTTCCCTTCTGCATTTAACCGGTAGTGCACCAGATCTTATCTTTCTAACATTCTCAACATCACCAGCTATTCCATTAATGGCTTTTTCTAAGGCAAACACATTTATATTTGTTGCCTTTTTATACCCATCATCATCTGCAGCATAAATTATTATGAATTTTGGCCAGCTTTGTGTAAATTTTGCAGTTCTAAAATCAGAGTCAGAATCAGAGTCTGTCAAGTCAAGTTCATAACCTCCTTTTTGTTTCTTTTGTGGTATTTGAGTAGCCATATTAATAATATTGAACATTCTTCTGCCCATGACTTCCACCCTTACTCTGAGCCCAACCTGGGGGGTTAATGCCGCGGATATCCAGCGAACAGCACCAGAAGTACATAAGCAGTATACTTCCCCAGCGTTGATGCTAATGCATACTGCTGGAGGATTGACCCGTCAAGTGTATGGGAAGCGCCAGGCCGAGGCGATCATTCAACCAATTATTTTGTAAAAAAAATACAAAGATAACTACCACGGATGACTAACGCAGACAGTGTCAAATAAAGCGTAATCATTAAAAAATTTGAAACTTTATAAAAATCAATATACCGTAGCAAAGTTAAATTGAATTAAAAGAAATAACTGATTGAATGATCGCCCAAAGCCCCGCGACATGACACCCTAAATTTTGTTGGTTGGGGGTTCCCAATTGGCCAGATGGGGCCGTCCGACCATCTGTCTACTCCCGAAGTTGGGGCCATAGCAGTGTATTGAACAGGTACCTCCATGATAAGAGATCAGGGCCAAAGCAGTGTTTACGACTTGATCTCCATCCTGGAAATTTGCCATAACCAGGGCCCAGTCTGTTCTCAACTGCCGGGATTCCGTCCTCCAGGGCCTTCGGAACGCACCTCACAGGATAACAAGATGCCTGCAAGATGGTATTAGCAGGATTGACCATTTTGGTCTGCGGCTGCATATTTATATATTCCGCAGCAAACCAGCTCAATTGAGCAAACCTGCTAATTAAATGAAAGTGTCAATGACACTGTAGCTCAACTTAACAAACTTGAACTTGGTAAGTTATAAATGAAATGGCAAAATTGAAGATCATTGGTACCAATGTCATTTTTTTTGCCAGTGGCAACATTTTTTGACAGAAACCGAAGAAAATCGATAGCTACCATCTAGAGGCCTCCCCAAACAAGCATGCCAGGTTTCAAAGCAATCCGATCATAAATGTGCCCTGTAGGGTGTACAAAAGGGAAATATTGTGGACTGACTAGACTAAATTCTAAGAACGTTGGCCGTGGCAACATTTTTTGACGGAAATGGAAGAAAATCGATAGCTCCCATCTAGAGGTTACCGTAAATAAGCATACCAGGTTTCAAAGCAATCTAATCATAAATGTGCCCTGTAGGGTGAGCCAAAGGGAAATAATATTGTGGTCTGACTAAACTAAGTTCTAAGAATGTTGGCTGCGGCAAAATTTTTTGATGGAAATTGAAGAAAATCGATAGCTCCCATCTAGAGGTCACCCCAAACAAGCATGAAAGGTTTCAAAGCAATCCGATCATAAATGTGCCCTGTAGGGTGTGCCAAAGGGAAATATTGAGTCTTCTGACTAAACTAAGTTCTAAGAATGTTGGCCGCGGCAACATTTTTTGACAAAAATTGAAGAAAATCGATAGCTCCCATCTAGAGGTCTCCCCAAACAAGCATACCAGGTTTCAAAGCAATCAAATCATAAATGTGCCCTGTAGGGTGTGCCAAAGGGAAATATTGTGGTCTGACTAAACTGAGTTCTAAAAACATTGGCCGCGGCAACATTTTTTGACAGAAATTGAAGAAAATCGATAGCTCTCATCTAGAGGTCACCCCAAACAAGCATGCCAGGTTTCAAAGCAATCCGATCATAAATGTACCCTGTAGGGTGTGCCAAAGGGAAATATTGAGTCTTCTGACTAAACCAAGTTCTAAGAACGTTGGCCGCGGCAACATTTTTTGACAGAAATTGAAGAAAATCGATAGCTCCCATCTAGAGGTCTCTCCAAACAAGCATACCAGGTTTCAAAGCAATCTGATCATAAATGTGCCCTGTAGGGTTTGCCAAAGGGCAATATTGAGGTCTGACTAAACTAAGTTCTACGAACGTTGGCCATGGCAACATTTTTTGCCGGAAATTGAAGAAAATCGATAGCTCCCATCTAGAGGTCACCCTAAATAAGCATACCAGGTTTCAAAGCAATCAAATCATAAATGTGCCTTGTAGGGTGTGCCAAAGGGAAATATTGTGGTTTGACTAAACTAAGTTCTAAGAACGTTGGCCGCGGCAACATTTTTTGACGGAAATTGAACAAAATCGATAGCTCCCATCTAGAGGTCACCCCAAACAAGCATACTAAGTTTCAAAGTAATCTGATCATAAATGCGACCTGTGAGGTGTGCCAAAGGAAATTGTGGACGTACGTACTAACATACTAAAGTACTAACGTACGTACGTACGTACGCCGACGGACGAGAAGTGATGGCAATAGCTCAGCTTGACTTTGTCAAGTTGAGCTAAAAATCAGCAAACCTGCCCAATTGAGCAGGCTGTCCTCTATCCGCCACCTGAGGACCCGTCTGGTAGGGGATGGTCAAACCCCCTAGGATTCCCTCATATTGCACTAAGTTAAAATACAGACTCTCAAAGGCAGCCCAAATATAAACCCGGGGACTCGATTTGAACAAACTTGAATCGACTCCCCTATAGATGTTGTGTACCAAACATGAAAGGATTCTGACTTGTGGATGTGAAGAAGATTTTTGAAGAAATTTCCTCAAATTGCACCAGGTTAAACTTTGGGATCCAATAGAGAGCCCAAATACTAACTCAGGGACCTGATTTGAACAAACCTGAATCTCACACCCCCCCCCCCCCCCCCCACCCACCCTTAGAGATGATGTATACCAAATATGAAAGCATTTAGCATTTTTTGACTGGTGGATCTGAAGAAGATTTTTAGAGAAATTTCCTCATATTTCACTAAGTTAAAATTCGGGCACCTACAGGGAGCCCAAATACTAACTCAGGGACCTGATTTGAACAAACTTGAATCTGACCCCCCCCCCCCTAGAGATGTTATATACCAAATATCAGAAGATTCTAATTGACTGTTCAGGAGACGAAGATTTTTTTAATTTTGGAAAACAATTTATGGGTGTCATCAGAGTAATGCCCCTTGTGGTGCCCCCTGTGGGCATGGGAACTCTATTTGACCAAACTTCAATTGACATATGACAAGATCATGCACATCAAATTTGGTTCAATTCGGCCCTGTGGTTTATGAGAAGTTGATAATGTAAAGTTCATGCCAGATGGATGATGGACGAATGACGGACAAAAAGTGATCACTTAAGCTCCTCCTGACTTTCAGTCAGGTGAGCTAAAAAAAAAGTATGGGTATAACAAATTATTTGAAGTGAGAAAGAGACAGAGAGAGAGGGAGAGTGATACAAACTGAGACAAAAAGTGAAAGAGACTCCACAAAATCACATCTTCTCTCCACGTAATAGGAAATAAGTTGAGAAATAAAGTGAAAAAAACATCTCTAAGGATGGTGTATACCAAATATCAAAACATTGAGACTAGTGGATCTGAAGATTTTTAAAGCTTATTTCTTCTACTGCACCAAGTTAGAATACAGGCTCCTGTAGGGAGCCCAAATACCCGCTTGGGAACTTGATTTGAACAAACTTGAATCTGACGTCCCTAAGGATGCTTTATACCAAATATCATAAGACTCTGACTGGTGTATTTAAAGAAGAAGATTTTTAAAGATTATTCATCATATTGCACTAAGTTAAAAGTCGGGCATCCTTAGGGAGCCCAAAAATTACCAGAGATTCTTGATTTCAACAAACTTGAATCTGACCTCAGCAAACAAAGTTGTATACCAAATATCAAAAGATTCTGACCGGTGGGTCTGAAAAAGTTTTTTAAAGATTATTCCCCACATTGCACCAATTTAAAATTCAGGCTCCAATAGAATGCCCAGATATGAGCTGAGGGACTTGATTCAAATTTGAATCTAACCCCTGTAAGGGTGTTGTATACCATATATCAAAAGATTCTGACACATGGTTCTGGAGAAGAAGGCTTTTAAAGCTTTTCTTCATATTGGTCTAAGTTAAAATTCAAACTGCAACAGGTGGTCCAAATATTAACCCAGGTCTTCATTTTGACAAACTTGAATCTGACTCACCTAAGGATGATGTATACTATATATCAAAAGATTCTGATTGGGGGTTCATGCGAAGAAGATTTTTAAAGAATATTCCTCAATCTGCACCAAGTTAAAATTCATGCTCCAATAGGGAGCCCAAATATTAATAAAGGGACTTGATTTTAACAAAATTAAATCTGCCCCCTTAAGGATGCTCTATACCAAACATTAAAAGATTCTGACTGGTGGATCTGAAGAAGATTTTTAAAGATTATTTCCCATATTGCACTAAGTTAGAGAGCCCAATAATTAACCAATGGACTTGAATTGAACAAACTGGAATCTGACCCCTGTAAGCTTCTGTAGACCTAACACCACTTTAATTCAAAGCACTCTGCAAAACATGATGCAAAGCAGATTTTAGAAGATTTGGGATATGTTGTCCAGGACACATTTCTCTTCAAATTGACACTAAAATCAACTTGCAAGTAATTTTTTCACGGTTTGGCTCTAATACAGGATTCAACACCTGGACTAAAGTGAAACAACATGATGACAGAGTTACATGAAAATACTGCAGTTAACTGCAATTAAAGACACTGGAGGTCTCAGAGAGATAAAATGTTAATTATCGATCACTAAACTGAGTGAAGTTTTGTTCATAAAATTGGCTTGCAAAGAAATACTAGAATCAATATCAAATGTGGAAGAAACTGTAACTGTGTAAAATAACAAACCAGAGGGTGAAGTGTGGCTAAAACGCTCACCGGGATCAAATTATCTAGAAGGAAATTACAGTAGGTTAGAGGGAGGAAGTAAGAAAGAGATATGGGGCTTAGTGTTAACTGGTAGAGTGCTGAATTATTTTTGGTCATCAAAATTTGCTCATGTGTCTTTGCCTTGTTACAATTTATGGGAAAGTGCCTGCAGACTAAATCAGTTCACTTCCAAGGAAGTACTTAGCACATCTACTGAATTTGAAGCCTTTAAGTTGTGGCACATACACTTCAGAATAAAGCCCAAATATGCATTTGTGGCACTCTTCCAGTTACAGGATTAGAAAGGGGCAAAGAGGCAAAAAGGAAATGTCATCTTGTACGTGTCCATACTGCAATGACTATCACCAAAAATGCTCTGGAAAAGGATGTCCGTTGCTCAACCCCAACTCCCCATCCAGACAAACTTCTTATGTTAGGCTTAAAATTATTTTGAAAAATGACTAAAGAGCTTCCCCCCAAAAAACCCTTCTGGATTAGTTAAGAAGAATTTTGGGTTGGAATTTGGTACCCCTGGAAAGCAAGGGTTGTGAGAAGAAATTGTCTGAAATGGCATTCAACAAATATAAGTCCCACCCGGCCCCCAAATTTTCAGTGTAAAAAAAAAATTTTTTTTTGTCTTAAAATTTACCAAAATGCATAAAAACAAAAAAAAAACTTATTTCCGGATTTTGGTCCAAAATTTCAAAGTCCTGACCGAGACCCAAAATTTTCAGCCTAAATATGAACCCAGGGATTTGGCTTGAATCTCACCTCCCTTACCATGCTGCATACCAAATATCAAAAGATTCCTATTGGTAGATCTGAAGAAGAAGATTTTTAAAGAATATTCCTCGTACTGCACTAATTTAAACACTTGGGCTCCCACAGAGAGCCCAAATATGGACCCAGTGGTTTGGAAGAAAAGTAGTGTTAAATGTTTTTCCCATTACCCACAGTGTTAAAAAATGCTGACTCAGCACTTTTTCAAAAGTCCCCAAAAAGTACACCATGATAAAACCGATAGCAATTTTATTTTTACCATTCCATTCTGTTGGTCCTAAGGAAGCTTCACACCAAATAAGAATTTTCAGTGCCGTGTAGTTTTGGAGATATGGGTGTTTTAATTTTTTTCTATTTTTAGCTCCTGCAGTTCCCATGGGGCGACGGGAAAAAAAATTGGGGCATAAATTAAGTACTTATGACCCAATAAGCCCTCATATCAAATTTGGTTCAAATCTGCGTCTCGGTTTGGAAAATAGAAATGCTGGGCTTGGCGAAAATTCTTGCCCCTCCCAGAACAAAGGCAAATATTGCCCATCAAACTTCTCTTGAACAAACTTGAGTCTACACCTTAAATGGAATCTGCATACCAAATATTAAGTCTCTGCTACGACTGGTTCATGAGAAGATTTTTTAAAATTTTGTGCATTTTGGCCCCACCCCCCTCCTCAATATGAGCAGAAACCCAGTTTGAAGAAAAACCCAAATGCCCCTATATAACCACTACTCATGTGAATTTTCACTGAACTGCAGCCAGTGGCTTGGGAGAATATGACCCAAACACCACCTTCACGACGTACAATGGACGACAGACAACTGACAACAGACGACGGACGACAGACAAAAAGTGATCAGAAAAGCTCACCCTGACTTTCAGTCAGGTGAGTTAATAATAACCACATGATAGGTCTGACTGACCAGTTAACTGAAATATTCTTGATATTAATGTATTAGTGAGAAATGATGATCACATATAGTGATATATGCGAAAAGAAAGGACATAAGTTTCCGTGATCATCATCAGTATATTTAGTTACAGTATTCAGTGGTCAGGTATTCAAAAACTAAAGCTAATAGAATTGAACAAACAGTTTGAAATTCAAATCGAATTTGAAGATTTGCAGGGCATAGTTTTGTTGCCAAATATCAAAAGATTCTGTCTGTAGGATCTGTAGATGAAAACCTATGACGAATATTGCTCATATGTATTCAAAAGAGCTTTTCAGAACAAAATACACTCTGATGGTTGGTTATATACTACATCTAAAGTTTTGGAGTGACCTTCACATTTTATAAACAAAATACCCAATGGTAAGAATGCAAGACAAGTCAGGCCTAGACCTGGGAAATGTCTAAATAAGCTTTCACACATTCTGCATTTTTTTATGTACCCTCAACAAAGATAGGCATATGTTATTCTCAGCTACATAAGGTACAGTTATCTAATAATACTTACTTTGTTTGTCTGATAAATGTCAGCATTGCATCTCAATAAAGCTTCAACAATATGTAAAGATATAGTAGTACTCTTGAGATATAAAAGTAAAGGTGAGTTTCTTTCCTGTAAAAAATATTAAAAATATATGAAAACAAGATTTATAGAGGATATGGAATGAGTGTTTTTCTCATGTAATATTTATGAAACGAGTCTAAGAAAAATTCGGACGAGTTTCATAAATATTATATGAGAAAAACACTCATTTCACATTCTATCTATCATATGACACACACACGCACAAATTAGCCCTTAGTATGACTTTTTAACCCATCACCTAACTTGAGTTGCAGACGGCACTTGGAAAAAACATCCTCGTATAACTAAAATTTTTCATTTTTTGCTTCCAAAACATAGGTTATGACCCCTCATTGGAACGAGTGCGATACGCTAGTTCCAATGAGGGGTCATAACCTATGTTTTGGAAGCAAAAAGTGAAAATATAAAAAAAAAAATTAATGGCATTTTTCTTGTACTGCGCGAGATGTTTTTTGCCGTTACGTTAGGTAAAAGATTAATACAATATAACCCACCCTAAATAGGACAGATAACATAAATTCTCCCTATTGAAATTATGCAAATGTGACCCAGTTGCATTTTATTTAGCCAATCAAATTGACCAGTTTTGAAATTGACCAATGAAAGCTCCCAACTCTAATTATGCAAATTATGAAAATGTGGCCCAGTTGTATTTTGTTCAGCCAATCAAATTGTCTAGTTTTGAAATTGACCAATGAAATTGACGGAAAGCTTTATTTATCACTGATTAATATGAAAACAAAATATCAAATGTTTTAAAGTGAATAAACCGGACGAGTTATATGATAAATTTATTTATTGGTGTTTAACCCAACTTAACAGCCAAAATCGCAAGCACTATTCTAAAAAATTGCCAATTAATTTTCAATATTTTTTAATTTTTTTTTTCTCAAAAACATAGATTATGACCCCTCGATGAGTCGTTCCAATGAGGGGTCATAACCTATGTTTTTGAGACAAAAAATGAAAAAAATTAGTTACTCAAGAATTTTTTTTGCAAATGTCGTCTGCTTTCCATGTAAGGTAAAGGGTTAAGGTGTGACGTTCAGCATCTATGACTATATCATACAACCTCACGACAAGAATAAAGTAAGATGTAGTCAAATGCTTTTACCTATGCTACCCACTTGACAGGACATCACCTCCTAAGACCATGGTTGTAAAGTCCCACTTACCAAGAAAACAGAACTTGTTTACCACAGTAAGCAAGCACTGCTCCACTTCCCACGGGTTACATAAGGGCAGGGGTGGTAGAAGTCAAATGAGGACTACAAAATACAGATAATCTGTAAGACATGTTTTTTTCTCTGTCCAACACAAATCAAAATCAAACCCTATCAGGTCAGACTCAAACATCTTCATCACAATCATGTGGTACAGTTTCTCCCTGTGATATAGTGGCATATAATTTTTAATGACAATGAAAGTGTCAATGACACTGTAGCTCAACTTGTCAAGACAAAGACATGTACATGTATAGTATGTGACAAAGCAAGGACAAACATCTTGGTAATGACCTGATAACAAAGGTACATATAAAGTATTGTAACGGTCTGTACATAAATACTGACCGTTGCCTGTAACAAATGCATAGGTAAAGTATTGTAAAGGTGGGTGACAGTCAGATGCTAAACTAGAAAAGAAATCTTTGAGTCCCAGAGTGGGTCTGACTGAACCCCAAAATATTTGTTCTCATAGCACAATGATAACAAAGGCACCCAAAACACACTTGTTCCTGTTCCAAGGTGAAAACAAAGGTACCCAAGAAGTTTTGTGAAGATCAGTTCATAAATACGAGCTGTATAGAACATGTGACAAAAAAAAGATTGGACCTAATTTCGGTACAAAATGGCCACTGTCAGCCATCTTGAATTTCGGACCGCACCCAGAAACACTCATTCTCGTCCCAAGGTGATAACAAAGGTACCCATGAAGTTTTGTGAAGATCGGTTCATAAATACAGCCTCTACCCTGAGCCGTATTGACATGTGTGCTTACATTGTGTAAGTAGCACTGAATAAATCAAAGTTCATCTAATTTGCATAATTTCTGCACGAAAAAAAACCCCTTACAATATGTGATGTATTCCATGTTACTAAACATTCATACAAAAATTTATTCAAATCAGAACTTTCATACAGAAGTTCTGTACAAAAGACTGATTGCACTAATTTTGGTACCAAATGGCTGCTGGTGGCCATCTTGAATTTTGGACCACACCCCAAAACACTCGCTCTCATCCCACGGTGATAACAAAGGTACCAAAGAAGTTTTGAAAAGATTGGTTCATAAATATGGCCTCTAGTCTGAGCCGTATAGAAGTTGTGCACAAAAAACTAATTAGACCTAATTTCAGTACAAAATGGCCACTGGCAGCCATCTTGAATTTTAGAACGCACACAGAAACACTCGTTCTCGTCCCAAGGTGATAACAAAGGTACCCCAAGACATTTTGTGAAGATCAGTTCATAAATACAGACTCTAGCCCAAGCCGTATTGACATGTGTACTGACAGTGTGTAAGTCGCACTGAAAAACTCAAAGTTCATCCAATTTACATAATTTCTGCACGAGAAAAAAAAACGTATTATATGTGATGTATCCCATGGTACTAAACATTCACACAAAAAATTATTCAAATCAGAACTTTCAAACGGAAGTTCTGTGCAAAAATCTGATTGCACCTAATTTTGTACAAAATGGCTGCCATCGGCCATCTTGAATTTCGGACCAGACCACAAAACACTCGTTCTCGTCCCACGGTGATACCAAAGGTACCCAAGAAGTTTCGTAAAGATCGGTTCATAAATACGGCCTCTAGCCCGAGCCATATTGGCATTTGCACTTACAGTGCTGAAAATAACACCAAAAGATATCAAAATAGTCTAATTTGCACAATTTACGCACGAGAAAAAAACCCGTATTATATGTGATGTATATCCCATGGTACTAAACATTCATATAAAAAATTATTCAAATCAGAGCTTTCATATAGAAGTTCTGTACAAAAAACAGATTTCTGCATCGTCGGTACAAAATGGCAGCTGGCAGCCATCTTGAATTTCGGACTGCACCCAAAAACACTTGTTCTCGTCCCACGGTCATAACAAAGGTACCCAAGAAGTTTTGTAAAGATCGGTTCATAAATACGGCCTCTAGCCCGATCTGTATCCAATTGTTGATGTACGGACAGACGGATAGACAGCCAGACAGACAGACGGACGACAGGCCATGAAAAAAGCTCAAATTTGGCTTCGCCAAAGTTGAGCTAAAAAAACGCTCAATCATACAATATGTTCTATTTGAAACTAAATATGCCTTGCCAAAGACTATTCAAAAATGACGCCGTGTACTAAGGCATATTGCACGACGATGGAGCACGTCTTCAACCGCTGTAACCATGCTTGAGCGGCGCATGAACAGAGTTAGAATGTTGAGGAGCCGACAGTTGCTTGTCGATGTTTGGTGGTTCTCTCTGGGTACTCCGTCTCCCTCCATCCATAAAACAGTCACAGTCACACTATTTAGCCATTGTGTATAAGTATGTGAGCTTAAACAACAATAAATAAATAAATAAATAATAATAAATAAATAATAAATAACTATTCAAAAAAAGGAGGGGATATCCAAACTGATGTTGATATTTTGGGAAAATTGTATTGGACATGCGTGATTGGACACATCAATATGTTACCAAGTTTTGTGTGGATCATGAATGTCACAAGCCCACAAAAACTTTGTGCATGTTTTTCATACGAGCACAGCGTTAATGTCTGTGGGGTACGTTTTTAAATTTTCATTTGTACTGGACAGGCTTTTTTGGAGGTCTCATCATTCTTTTCTTGGTATAAACTCATTCATCAATAGTTTCTGGTCGAAACATAACTTTTGAGGTATGTGAAGACTGACACGTGACAAACGTTTACTTGCTGTTGGCATGTTGGAAGCTGGCAACAGACAGACTGCAGTGGCTCAAAATCTCAACGTTACTCAATCGGTGATAAGCAGGTTGTGGTCACGCTACCGTCAGACAGGCAATGTTGATAATAGACATCAGTCAGGTCATCCAAGGGCAACAACTGCTAACCAGGATCGTTTCATCTGCACCACAGCATTACGTAACCACCATCAACGTGCCTCAGAAATTGGACAGCAGCTGCACTGAGCGACAGATGTGCGAGTCAGTGGTCAGACTATCCGAAATTGCCTACAAAGCTGGAATTTGTACGTTCGACGACCTCGAATAATTCCACGTTTGACTGAATGTCACATCGCAGCAAGGTGTAATTGGTGTGAAGCTTGACAGCGCTTGGACAATCGTCGATGGAGCAATGTCATGTTTTCCGATGAATCAAAGGTTCACTCTCGACTTCCATGACAGGCAAAACAGAGTTTTGCGGCGGCAGAACAAACGCTACCATGACATAACCATTAGGCAGAACGATCGTTTTGGTAGTGGATCGGTTATAGTGTGGGGTGGCATAACCATGACAAGCAGAACAGCATTACATGTCATCCAAGGGCGTGTCACAGGGTAGTACTACCGTGACAACATGTTAGCAGCTTATGTGGTGCCATTTGCGCGACGTCACGGCTGTCGATTCATTTTCTAAGATGACAATGCAAGAGCACACAGAGCTTGTGTCGCTACACAGTTCCCCCAGCAGCAGTACATCACTACACTGCCTCGGCCAGCACTAAGTCCAGACATTTCACCAATCGATCTCGTCTGGGATGTGCTTGGCAGGCGCGTACCACAAAGCCAACAGCCCCCTACCAATGTCCAGGAACTCGCCGCTGCACTGCAGGAAGAATGGAATAACATCAGTCAAGCTGATATTGGACGTCTGGTGAGGAGTATGCCACGTTGGATGTGCACTTCTCTCACAAACCAAGGAGGATTTACAGGGTATTGAGGTCTTGGACTTGGCAATAGAGGCCCTCTTTCCATTACCAATGAGGGAGGGTCCATGTCAAGAGCCTTTTATGTTAGGCATTTGAAAACAATCTTAAACTGACTCAGTTATAACCCATCATGTTATTCTGGCCACTCTTTCTACATAGGAGCTGCTACCTCTGCCGCTTGAGTGCGAATTTAGGACCATATGATAAAAACACTAGGGAGATGGTCCTGCGATACATCAGAACCTCTGGTAAGTCAATTCAGGCAGCTCAAAGAGCTCTGATGTTTCACTCATAGATCACAAATACATGTTCAAACATGGGGTCAATGATATATAACTCAATATGGTTAAAGGTCTTAGACATGATATACATGTATCTACTAATGCTGAAAGTGACACCTGAGGCCAAACAGGACTTTGAGAAATCAGCATCAAGTCGTTAATGGATGGTTAAATATACAGATATAGTCTGGTATCACAGAGCAGACCCTTTGTAATCTGTCTTGAGTCAATGCAACACATTCCAGGGAGCTGTAAGTTTTATGAATATTATTTCTGGGTGTCAGCACTCCTTGGGCAAAACAAACAGATTCTCAGACTTTACGTTCTTGCATTGCATTTCTCATGTCCAATGTTGAGACAATGAAGGTGGAGAGAGATTTGAACTGGATTACGACAGGGTCATGATCTGGTGGAAAATCTCTGTCCATTTTTGGGTTCACAGGATACTACATGTACATGTATATAACTGGCAGGAAAATACTTATTTTCCCTTAAAACATTTGTTTGAACAGAAAGGATGGATGCAGTTTTATCATCATAGTGTTTGGAGTTTGCATGGGGGAATTTATTCAGGGGAGTGAGGATTTTATATTAGTGTTTCAACCAACTTAGTCTCCATGTACATGTAGAAGCAACTGTAACATTCATGATGTATTGTGCTTTTGTACCAAAAATTTATACTCCATCGGGAGAGTAAAGACTATGAACTGCCAAGTGATGAACAATTTGTAATACGTTCATGTGTGTTAACCCTTTACCTAACATGAAAAGCTGACGACACTTGTAAAAAAAAATTCTTGAATAACTAATTTTTTCATTTTTTGTCACAAAAACATAGGTTATGACCCCTCATTGGAACGAGATCGATGAGCTCGTTCCAATGAGGTGTCATAACCTATGTTTTTGAGTCAAAAAATGAAAAAATAATGAAAATTAATTGGCGATTTTTGAGAATAGCGCTGGCCGGTTTTGGCCGTTACGTTGGATAAAGGGTTAACAAAGTTGGTACACATGCTGCTGTGTACTGGTACACCCAGGACTTTGATAGCTGATATAAATTATTTAGACATTTAAAGACAAACTGCTAATTCACCTTATTAATAGTACAGTCAGACTGTACTAATGAGTGTGTGCATGTACAGTGGTATTACCAAGTGCTAGATTATTCATATTTGATATCTACATGTACAGCAAATTCACAGTTTTCAGGGTCAGTTTGTGGCACATATGATCCAAGTTATAACTCATTCCAGTAGGAACAACACTGGGGAAGCGATTACAGATATGCTTATTACCAGAGACAGGCAGACTCTCATCAGCCAAATAATGGCAGTGGCTGGCGGTATTCCAGATGCTTGGCATCTTAATTCTTTGCCTAAAATTAAGATGCTACAGCCACTGAAACTGTCTGGCGGATGATGGTTTGAGCGTGTAGTGGCATTGGCCAGCGGGGAGTGTCATTGTGTGTACAAGTTACAGCACAACTCCTGGTACACACTGCTGATTTAAATAGTTGTTATGTTACGCTATGTGGATTTTCCTTAGTAATATTTCAGACTGTGCTAGAGATATGTAGGAAGATGTGGAGGAGAACTGGGAAAGGGGGGGGGGGGGGGGGGGGGTATGGGTTTGAGTTAGGGAAGGACAGTTGATGTAATCTCTGCCAAGTGACTTGACTGCTGGAAGGAGAAGTTGAACCTAGATCTATTCTTGATAGGCCCCTACACACTTTGGCCACATACATCACCTGATTCATTTGCATAAATGAACCTGGATGTTTTTCACCCTACCAACTACTACTCTGCATCTGACTACTTTGTAGGGCCCTTAGCTGGGGGCCAGACCATCTTACTTCACTCAACCTGCTGGGCTCTTACCAGGGAGCAGGGCACTCTAGTCACAGTGTGTAGATCAGTCTAACCAAAACAAGTTTGGCAAAATAAAAGAATGATTAATCATTACTCGGAGTTTCTTATTCAATGTGTTTCACCCATAAATTGAAACTAAATATGCCTTGACATATTTGGTGTCGTTTATGGGGGTAACAAGCTGGTTTGTCAGCAACAGGTGAAATTGTCTATTCTGAACTGGTCAGTTCATTTCTAAGGTTGACAATTCCACCTGTTGCTATTTTTAGTAGGGACGCTAACTTTCTTTGTCTACAAGTTCAGTCTTCCTGGAAGTTGGAAAGAATTCAGTCAGAACAAAAAAACATTTAAATTCACCCACCACCACTCCATTCTCCTCCAGTTGTCGTGTCAAACCAGCTTTCTTATCTTCGTGTAAATATAATCATTTTTCCTTTTCAGAACTCTACTTACAAGGGTCACATACATCACCTGATTCATTTGCACAAATGAATCAGGATGGTTTTCAGCCTCCTACTCTGCATCTGACTACTTTGTCGGACCCTTACCAGGGGGCCAGACCATCTTACTTCACTCAACCTGCTGGGCTCTTACCAGGGAGCCGAGCACTCTAGCCTCAGTGTGTAGATCAGTCTACCCAAAATAAGTTTGGCAAAATAAAAGAATGATTAATCATAACTCGGAGTTTCTTATTCAATGTATTTCACCCATAAAGCCTTATAATAGAGAAAAATCTAACTTACAAAATTCCAATTCTTTTACACAAACACAATAACATCTGTTAAGTCTATGCATAAATATATGAGCTGATGCCCACACACTGGATGAGATAAAAATTCAAAAATAACAATAAAACAATTATGTATGTAGGCAACAGTGTTCAAAACTCAGACAATCTAGATGGCAATTCAATGACTTAAACTGGTATGTGAAACTGGAGAAACAGAATTCACTGTGACCAGTGAATATGAGTCTGTGTGAAAATGGTGAAAGTATCAGAACCAAATTATATAGAAATAGAATTTATGGACACTTATTTCGGGAGTAAATTATTTTTAAAGAAATCAAAAGTAGGTTTTCGTAAACAGCGTTTAAAGACTTTCATACAGGATTCAGATAAAAAATTTTCATGAAACCAGAAATAACTTCTGTGCATAGCATTAATGTGCTCCATAAAGGAATCAGCAGTGGATAATTTTGACACTGCCCTCGTTTTTGAGAGAAGAAATACATGTATGAACTTCAGAAAGCATTGAGGTTATAAAATGCAATTTCAAGTAATTTTGAAAACAGCACTTAATGAGACCTGTGTGATACCCATTGAACTGGGTCCAAATTGCTAAATTCCATGGTGTTTCGACTGGTTTGGTATTGATCCCAGGTCCATATGTAATATCATGCTTGAGATATGAGTGCGACGAACTTTCAAAATTTGTACCCCCACCACCAATTTTTTTGAGAATCAAAATACAGGTATGAACTGCGGCAATGCATTGGGGGGGGGGGGGGGGGGGGGGGGTTATAAACTGTGATTTCCAGCAATTCTGAATGAAAGTGTCAATGACACTGTAGCTCAACTTGTCAAGACATGTACATGTATAGTATGTGACACAGCAATGACAAACACCTAGGTAATGACCTGATAACAAAGGTACATATAAAGTATCGTAGCGGCCTGTACATAAATACTGACCATAGCCTGTAACAAATGTATAGGTAAAGTATTGTAAAAGTGGGTGACAGTCAGATGCTAAACTAGAAAAGAAATCTTTGAGTCCCAGAGTGGGTCTGACTGAACCCCAAAATATTTGTTCTCATAGCACAGTGATAACAAAGGCACCCCAAAACACACTCATTCCTAGCTGTCCCAAGGTGAAAACAAAGGTACCCAAGAAGTTTCGTGAAGATCAGTTCATAAATACGAGCTGAGCTGTATAGAAGTTGTGACAAAAAACTGATTGGACCTAATTTCAGTACAAAATGGCCACTGGCAGCCATCTTGAATTTTGGACCGCACGTCCCAAGGTGATAACAAAGGTACCCAAGTAGTTTCGTGAAGATCGGTTGATAAATACAGCCTTTAGCCCAAGCCGTATTTACATGTGCACTTACAGTGCATAAGTAGCACTAAATAAATCAAAATTCATCTAATTTGCATAATTTCTGCATGAGAAAAAAACCCGTGCTGTATGTGATGTATTCCATTTTACTAAACATTCATACAAAAATTTATTCAAATCAGAACTTTCATACAGAAGTTCTGTACAAAAGACTGATTGCACTAATTTGGGTACAAAATGGCTGCTGGTTGCCATTCTGAATTTTGGACCACACCCAAAAACACCCGATCTCATCCCACGGTGATAACAAAGGTACCCAAGACATTTCGTAAAGATCAGTTCATAAATACGGCCTCTAGCCTGAGACGTATAGAAGTTGTGTACAAAAAACTGACTAGACCTAATTTCGGTACAAATTGGCCACTGGCAGCCATCTTGAATTTTGGACCGCACTCAGAAACACTTGTTCTCGTCCCAAGGTGATAGCAGAGGTACCCAAGAAGTTTCGTGAAGATCGGTTGATAAATACAGCCTCTAGCCCGAGCCGTATTGACATGTGTACTTACTGTGTGTAAGTAGCACTGAAAAATTCAAAGTTCATCTAATTTGCATAATTTCTGCACAAGAAAAAAACCCATATTATATGTGATGTATCCCATGGTACTAAATATTCACACAAAAAATTATTCAAATCAGAGCTTTCATGTGGAAGTTCTGCGCAAAAATCTGATTGCCCCTAATTTTGAACAAAATGGCTGCCAGCGGCCATCTTGAATTTTGGACCTCACCCAAAAACACTTGTTCTCGGCCCACGGTGATACCAAAGGTATCCAAGAAGTTTCGTAACGATCAGTTCATAAATGCGGCCTCTAGCCCGAGCCGTATTGGCATTTGCACTGACAGTGCTGAAAGTAACTCTAAATACATCAAAGTTAGTCTAATTTGCATAATTTACGTACGAGAAAAAAACCCGTATTATATGTGATGTATCCCATAGTACTAAACATTCATACAAAAAATTATTCAAATCAGCACTTTCATATGGAAGTTCTGTGCAAAAAACAGATTTCAGCATCGTCGGTACAAATTGGTGACTGGCAGCCATCTTGAATTTCGGACCGGACCCAAAACACTCATTCTCATCCCACGGTCATAACAAAGGTACCCAAGAAGTTTCGTAAAGATCGGTTCATAAATACGGCCTCTAGCCCGAGCCGTATTGAATTGTTGTACATGTATGAGTGTCCAGAATTCATTAAGGGGTCATAAAATGTGATTTCCAGCAAATCTTAAAAATGCAATGGCCCCTTGGTGATCTCAGTGACCTTGACCCATATTTTGAACTCTATTGAGTATCGATTCATCTGATGTTGGTCCCAGGTTCGTATGTCTTGCCATGCTTGAGATATGAGCGCAACCCACTTTCAAAATTTTTGGCCATACACAATTTTTGGGTGGAAAAATTCATGTATGAACTTCGGGAATGCATAAGGGAACCAAAAATGTGATTACCAGTAATTCTGAACAAAATGCACTCAATTACCCTTGGATGACCAGAAGAAAAAAGAAAAGAAACAAGACCAATACCGGGTCTGGACCTGCGTCGCTGCATGCAATTGAATCGGCAAACAGGAAGTGGCTGCGCAGCAGATCTGAAAATTGCATACACGATACAACTGATCATTATCAGGCTCCAGATGAAATATAAAATCAATCCCTTGCATAGAAGCCGAGAAAAGTTTGACGAAAAATTTCAATGTTCAGTGGGTACAGTAAAATTTCAAAGTATCGGCAAACACGAAGTGGCTGCACGGCAGACCTGAAAATTGCATACACGATACAACTCATCATTATGAAGCAGCAGACCAAATATAAAATCATTCCCTTTCATAGAAGCCAAGAAAACTTTGACGGAAAAAGTGTTTTGGACGGACGGACGGACGGACTGATGGACTGACGGACGGAGTCGAGCGGTTTCTAGACCTGCTCTGCCGCTGGCGACGCAGGTAAAAATAAAAATAAAAAGAAACCATACAAAAACCAGACAAAAACAATAGTGTGTGTCTCTTGCAGACAAACTACAACACTGAATGTGTCTCTGAACGTGGAGGTCCAAAATAATAATAACAAGAGGCTCCAAAGGGCCTGAGGCACACGCCTTACAAAGTTGTTTAACCCTTTCGCTGCTATAGGTAGTATGCAGTTACCACACAGATAACATCAATACGCTGCACAGTGGTATTCTCAATATAACGCACTTGGTGACACATGTAAGAGGCTGACAATGTGACGTCAGATATTTTTTCGAGTAATTTCCGTAATTTTTACGGAAATACCTGAGAGAACCGCATGTGAAATTTCCAATGAGAGTTACTTTTTCTGATGTTCTTGTAGTGCAAACATGTCGAAAAGATTGTACACAACCGAAGAAGTTGTTGCAGAATTGTAAGCGGACAATGATAGTGATCCTGGTGATTTACATAGTTCAAGTGACTTTAGCGACTCTGATGAATCTGAGGGGAGTTCCGATGCGACCGTTGCGGGACTGGACTATGCTATTACCCATGTTTCGGGTTATACCACACCACAATTAAATATTGGAACTAAACATTGGACTCGAAACATGTTCAAATATGTTCTAGCAGATGAAAATTACAAATTATTTTACGTTTATGATTTTTTTCATTTTTTATCATATTTTTTTCATTTTCCCCCATATATGGCTCAGCACAGGAAATTAAAAACTTGCACAGCAGCGAAGGGGTTAAAGAAGAATTAATTAGCATTTATGGCTACTTTAAAGCTCTACTGTCAATGCCAGATGTCTTTTTCTAGTACAGTAATGCGACAACAGAAATAATGCCCAGGTTTCCTGTAATGCAAAACTAGGTAGCCCAAATAACAACCTGGGGACTTAACTTGAACAAACTTGAATCTGATCCCTCCCCTTCCACGCCATGGATGCTGTATACCAAATATCAATACTTTCAAAATTGTGAATCTGAAGGAGATTTTTAAAGATTATTCATCATATTACACTAAGTTAAAATTTGGGGCACCAAAGGGAGCCCAAATATGAATCCTGAGACTCGATTTGAACAAACTTGAATCTGAGCCTAGATTGGATGTTCTATACAAAATATAATGAAAGTGTCAATGACACTATAGCTCAACTTGTCAAGACATGTACACGTATAGTATGTGACACAGCAATGACAAACATCTAGGTAATGACCTGATAACAAAGGTACATATAAAGTATTGTAACGGTCTGTACATAAATACTGACCGTAGCCTGTAACAAATGAATAGGTAAAGTATTGTAAAGGTGGGTGACAGTCAGATGCTAAACTAAAAAAGAAATCTTTGAGTCCCAGAGTGGGTCTGACTGAACCCCAAAATATTTGTTCTCATAGCACAGTGATAACAAAGGCACCACACTCATTCCTGTCCCAAGGTGAAAACAAAGGTACCCAAGAAGTTTCGTGAAGATCAGTTCATAAATACGAGCTGTATAGAAGTTGTGACAAAAAATTGATTGGACCTAATTTCGGTACGAAATGGCCACTGGCAGCCATCTTGAATTTTGGACCGCACTCAGAAACACTCGTTCTCGTCCCAAGGTGATAACAAAGGTACCCAAGAAGTTTCGTGAAGATCGGTTGATAAATACAGCCTCTAGCCTGAGCCGTATTGACATGTGCACTTACAGTGTATAAGTAGCACTAAATAAATCAAAATTCATCTAATTTGCATAATTTCTGCACGAGAGAAAAACCTGTACTGTATGTGATGTATTCCACTTTACTAAACATTCATACAAAAATATTTTCAACTATTCAAATCAGAACTTTCATACAGAAGTTCTGCACAAAAGACCGATTGCACTAATTTTGGTACAAAATGGCTGCTGGTGGCCATCTTGAATTTTGGACCACACCCAAAAACACTGGTTCTTATCCCATGGTGATAACAAAGGTACCCAAGAAGTTTCGTAAAGATCGGTTCATAAATACGGCCTCTAGCCCGAGCCGTATTGGCATTTGCACTTACAGTACTTAAAGTAAAACTAAATACATCAAAGTTAGTCTAATTTGCATAATTTATGTACGAGAAAAAAACCCGTATTATATGTGATGTATCCCATGGTACTAAACATTCATCCAAAAAATTATTCAAATCAGCGCTTTCATATGGAAGTTCTGCGCAAAAATCTGATTTCACCTAAGTCTGTACAAAATGGCCACCAGCGGCCAACTTGGATTTCAGATCGGACCCCAAAACACTCGTTCTCGCCCCACGGTGATAACAAAGGTACCCAAGAAGTTTCGTAAAGATCGGTTCATAAATACTGCCTCTAGCCCGAGCCGTATTGAATTGTTAACGGACAGACGGACAGACAGCCAGAAGGACGACGGACGACTGGCCATGGCATAAGCTCAAATTTGGCTTCGCCAAAGTTGAGCTAAAAACATTTTGAATGGTGTGTCTTCGGAAGATTTTAAATAATATTCCTCCTTTACACCAAGTTAAAATTAGGGCTCCCACAGGTAGGCCAAATATTAACCCAAGGACTTTATTTGAACAAACTTGAAATTGCCCCACCCCCTTTCCCCAGGATGTTGTACACCAACTATAACAAGGCTCTGACTGATGATTCTGGAGAAGATTTTCAGAATATTCTCAACATAGCATTAATTTAAAATTTTGGCCCCCATCCGGAACACAAATATCAACCCAGGGACTTTATTTGAACAAACTGAATGTGACCTCTCGAAGGATGATGTATACCAAATATTAAAAGATTCTGACTAGTGTATTACAAGAAGCAGATTTTTTAAGATTATTCCTCATAGTGGACTAATTTAAAATTCAGGTTCAAATAGGGAGCCCAATTATTTACCCAGACACTTGCTTTTTATCAATTTTAATCTGACTCTGTGTGTACAAGCTATTAAAAGATTCTGATTGGGCATTTCGTGAGAAGAGGATTTTAAAAGAATATTCTTCATATTGCACATTGGGATCCCAAATATTAACACAGGGACTTGATTTGAACAAACTTGAATCCGACCTCTGTAAAGATGCTGTATACCATATAAATCAAACTAGAACGGTGCCATTTGAGTGTATTCCTGTGTTTTCAGTATGCCATCTCATTGGTCAACTAGAGGGGGTATCAGTACCCCGTGGCTCACCAACAGGTGGCCAATGTAAAGGGGTGGCTGGAGTAAAAAAAAAAGTTCAAAACCTGCACACAAAAGTCCAAAATTAAAGAAAATAAGCAGCTAAAGTGTTAAATAATATAATAATAACCCCTAAGAAGCATGCTAACATAAAATAGGAACCATGGCAATATGCTACAAGGTAAGTCTCCACTTTGAAGAAAAGAAAGACAAACCTCAAAACCTGCACATAAAAGTAACAAGCCAAGACCAATACCGGGTCTGGACCTGCGTCGCTGCAAGCAATTGAATCGGCAAACAGGAAGTGGCTGCACGGCAGATCTGAAAATTGCATACACGATACAACTGATCATTATGAAGCAGCAGACCAAATATAAAATCAACCCCTTGCATAGAAGCCGAGAAAAGTTTGACGAAAAATTTCAATGTTCAGTGGGTACAGTAAAATTTCAAAGTACCGGCAAACAGGAAGTGGCTGCACGGCAGATCTGAAAAATGCTTACACAATACAACTCATCATTATGAAGCAGCAGACCAAATATAAAATCAACCCCTTGCATAGAAGCCGAGAAAAGTTTGATGAAAAATTTCAATGTTCAGTGGGTACAGTAAAATTTCAAAGTATCGGCAAACAGGAAGTGGCTGCACGGCAGATCTGAAAATTACTTACACGATACAACTCATCATTATGAAGCAGCAGACCAAATATAAAATCATTCCCTTTCATAGAAGCCAAGAAAACTTTGACGGAAAAAGTGTTTCGGACGGACAGATGGACGGACTGATGGACGGACGGACTGACGGACGGAGTCCAGCGGTTACTAGACCTGCTCTGCCGCTGGCGACGCAGGTAAAAAAAAAAGTATCACATTTGTTTCAATGAGTTAAAATTGAGAAAAATACCCTGATAATATCACAGTAACCACCATGACAATATGCCAGTAAGGTGAAACCCTACCTGAAAAATATCCACTTGGAAGAAAAGAAAGACAAACCTCAAAACCTGCACATAAAAGTCAAAAAAGCATCACATTTGTTTCAAAGGGTTAAAATTTAGAAAAATACCCTGAAAATGTTACAGTAACCACCATGGCAATATGCCAGTGAGGTAAAACTCCACTTAAAAAAAATATCAAAACCTGCACACAAAAGTACAAAACCTGCACACAAAAGTCCAAAATTAAAGTAAATAAGCAGCCAAAGGATTAAATAATATAATACTAGCCCCAAGAAGCATCCTAACATAAAATAGGAACCCTGAAAAGCATGCAGACATAAAAAAAAAAAGAAAAAAAAAAAGAAGCAAAACCTACATACAACAAGAGGCCCCACGTGGCCTTAATCGCTCACCTGACAAAGTGACTCTAAGAAGTATTTTAGGTCACCTTCACCATGTCATGCCTCATCAACATTAACTGGTTGAGTGATAGATTTTGTTTGAAGTTCAACATTTGTTACCTAAAATTAGTTTTATTTAAAATCATTGGTGTGTGGCCAATCTCCAATGATTTTTAATAAAGCAAATTTATCTCTGCAGACAAACTGGTTTAGCTTGAAGCACAAACAAGGAATGTGAAGAGATAGCCTTGGACATCTCTCCCCAACTGTGGATATCTTTCATGTGCTACATGTACATATCTGCATGCAAGAAAACAAAAATTTTCACAAATTTTCCAAAATATTAGTTTTTTTTTATCATCATTGGAACAAGCTCAAATAGCTTATTCCAATAGGGGTATGGGAAGATCAGGTATATTTTTGAGACAGAAATGTGAATATATAAATAATGGTGTTTTTTTGTGAATGATGCTGGAGAATTTTGCGTAAAGATATGGTAAATGGTTTGTTCTAGATACAGAATGATGCAAAAGTATTTAAATTTGATTAGGCAAGTTGTTCCTATAATGCATTTAAAAATTGAAGTAACTGTTTTTTTGCTGCCTGAACTTTTAGATGTGTGTGTCTGTGTTTGTGTGTGTGTGTGTGTGTGGGGGGGGGAGGGAGGGGGTAAGAGTGTTCTTGCAAACAAAATTCCTGAATAAATGGAAAATTTTATTTTTTGTGTGAAAGACATAGTGCGTGAATGTTGATTGGAACAAGCTTAGAGAGCTCATTTTAATGTGAAGTCATAAAGCTGTGTTTTACGTACGAAATTCTGGAATAACTAAAAAATTGCTTTTTTGACTCAAAAAGCATGGTGTGCGACCTCTCATTGGAATGAGCTCAAAAAGCTCATTCCAATGGGGTATTTACAAGCGATAAGTACATGTATGTTTAAGAGACAAAAATTAAAATTTGAATAGCGATTTTTGCGAAGAATGCTGACAAGTTTTGGCAGTTATGCTGGTAAAAAGGTAAGATATGCAAAGTGGTTGTTTTTTAGAGGCGACATTTAATTAAGGGGAATTAACCCTTGATTACTGAGGTAACTTCTAAAAGTACTGAAATTTCATGAAGCAATGTGAATAACAGACAACAGTTGCCTAAAAATTTCATGAATAACTAAAATTTTTATTCTTTTGTCTCAAAAACATGGCATATGACCTTTGTTGGAATGAGCTGAATGCGTGTGTTCCAATGAGGGGTCATAAAATTTGAACGGAGATTTGTGTGAATAATGCATTAGTACTGCTAGATTTGGGTAAACGGTTCACCCTGGATACCACCCCTTCTATAGTAGATCTTTTCTGCAAATTTTGTCTAAGATTCTATCAACTTTACAAATAAATACGTTCATGAATCACAATCAGATCCACCCCACAATGTTGCATACCAAATATCAAAAGATTCTGTCTGCTGGATCTGGAGAAGAAGATTTTTTAAGAAATATGCCTGAAATGCACTAAGTTAAAATTTGGGCTCCTATACGGGGCCCAAATATAAACCCAGGGGGCTGATTTGAACAAACTTGAATCAGATCCACCCCACAATGTTGCTTACCAAATATGAAAAGATTCTGAAGCTGGATCTGGAGAAGAAGATTTTTTAAGAAATTTGCCTGAAATGCACTAAGTTCGAATTCGAGCTTCTATAGTGAGCCCAAATATGAAACTAGGAAGCCGATTTGAACAAACTTGAATCAGATCCACCCCACAATGTTGCATACCAAATATCAAAAGATTCTGCCTGCTGGATCTGGAGAAGAAGATTTTTTAATAAATTTGCCCGAAATGCACTAAGTTCGAAATCGGGCTTCTATACTGAGCCCAAATATGAACCCAGGGGGCCGATTTGAACAAACTTGAATCAGATCCACCCTACAATGTTGCATACCAAATATCAAAAGATTCTGCCTGCTGGATCTGGAGAAGAAGATTTTTTAAGAAATTTGCCTGAAATGCACTAAGTTCGAAATTGGGCTCCTATACTGAGCCCAAATATTAACCCAGGGATCCGATTTGAACAAACTTGAATCAGATCCACCCCACAATGTTGCTTACCAAATATGAAAAGATTCTGCCTGCTGGATCTGGAGAAGAAGATTTTTTAAGAAATTTGCCTGAAATGCACTAAGTTCGAATTCGGGCTTCTATAGTAAGCCCAAATATGAATCCAGGGGGCCGATTTGAACAAACTTGAATCAGATCTACCCTGCAACATTGCATACCAAATATCAAAAGATTCTGCCTGCTGGATCTGGAGAAGAAGATTTTTGAAGAAATGTGCCTGAAATGCACTAAGTTCGAATTCAAGCTCCTATAGTGAGCCCAAATATGAATCTAGGGAGCCGATTTGAACAAACTTGAATCAGATCCACCCTACAATGTTGCATGCCAAATATCAAAAGATTCTGCCTGCTGGATCTGGAGAAGAAGATTTTCAAAGAAATTTGCCTGAAATGCACTAAGTTCAAATTTGGGCTCCTATACTGAGCCCAAATATAAACCCAGAGGGCCGATTTGAACAAACTTGAATCAGATCCACCCCACAATGTTGCATACCAAATATCAAAAGATTCTGCCTGCTGGATCTGGAGAAGAAGATTTTTTAAGAAATTTGCCTGAAATGCACTAAGTTCGAAATCGGGCTCCTATACTGAGCCCAAATATGAACCCAGGGGGCCGATTTGAACAAACTTGAATCAGATCCACCCTACAATGTTGCATACTAAATATCAAAAGATTCTGCCTGCTGGATCTGGAGAAGAAGATTTGTTAATGTTTTTCCCATTGCCTACAGTGTTAAAAAGTGCTGACTTTCAAAGTCCCGAAACTGTACCCTATGATAAAACCGATGGCAATTTTTTTTTACCAATCCTTTCTGTTGGTCCTAAGGAAGCTGCACACCAAATAAAAATTCTCAGTGCCGTGCAGTTTTGGAGATATGGGCGTTTTAAATTTTTTTCTATTTTTAGCTCCTGCGGTTCCCACGGGGCTGCGGGAAAAATTTTTTTTGCATAAATCAAGTACTCATGACCCAATAAGCCCTCACATAAAATTTCGTTCAAATCAGCCTCTCGGTTTGGAAAATAGAAATTTTGGGCGGGGCAAAAAATTTTGCCCCTCCCATAACGACGCCAAGTATAGCCCCACAAACTTCTCTTGAACAAATCTGAGTCTACACCTCAAAAGGAAGCTGCACACCAAATATCAAGTCTCTGCTACTGCTGGTTCATGAGAAAAAGATTTACAAAGATTTTGGTGCCCCTTGGGGGCGTGGCACCACCCAGGAGGAGGGGCAACTTCATTTGAACAAATCTGAATTGGCATTAGGTAATAAACATTTAGCCAACATTTGAATAAAATTGGGCTAGTGGTTTAGGAGGAGAAGTCGATAATGTAAAGTTAACGCCGGACGGACGACGACGGACGACGGACAGAAAGTGATTAGTAAAGCTCCCCTTGAGCTTCGCTCAGGTGAGCTAAAAAGTTCAAAATGAATGAATGCGGACGCTGACGTCGACGCCGCCGACATGAGGGTTATGCCACAGGCTCAAACAACTATCACTGGTGAGCCAAAAATCAATTTACATTCTCTAATGACAAAAGTAGCACTACTGGCACCACATCAGACTGCATCCAAAATCCAAAACATTTATGCACATATAGAATCCATACCTGAACATATGAACACACTTTCAACGTTTCAAATTAAAACCCCTTAGAGCCTTTTGCCAGAAACCGATTGTCTAACAACAAAAGTGGCACTACTGGTGCCACAAAGGGGCAAATCAAAAACCCAAAACCTTTATGCACATCTAGAGACCTGACCCTATGGGAACATATTAACACACTTTCAGTGTTTTGAATTAAAACCCCTACGAGCCTTTCACTGGAAACTGATTCTCTAATGACAAATGTGGTGATACAGGTGCCACGTGGGGGCGAATCAAAAACCTGAAACCTTTATGCACATCTAGAGTCCCTACCAATACATATGAACACACTTTCAGCATTTCGAATTAAAACCACTAGGAGCTTTTCACTGGAAAGTAATTCTACGGCCAAATCAAAATTCTGAAATCTTTATGCACATCTAGAGCCCCTACCAGAACATATGAACACACTTTCAGTGTTTCGAATTAAAAACCCTTTCAGCAGAAACCGATTCTCTAATGACAAAAGTGGTGCTATGGATGCCACATGGGGCCAAATCAAACACAATGAAACCTTTAAGCACATCTAGATACCCTACCGGAACCTATGAACACACTTTCAGCATTTTGAATTAAAACCCCTTGGAGCCTTTCATCAGAAATCGATTATCTAACGACAAAAGTGGCGCTATGGGTGCCACATGGGGGCTGAATCAAAAATCTGAAACCTTTATGCAAATCTCGACACCCTACCGGAACATATAAACACACTTTAAACAACCAAAATTACATATCCTAAGAGACTTTCAAAATTGGAAAATCAGAATCAGTCCTGGAAGTTTGTGTTTATGGTGACAAGGACATTCTCCCACCCACTCCCTGTGGGGCTGGGCAAGTGGATTTGAACAAAAACAAAATGTGATGTCAGAACAAGCATTCACCTCAAATTTAACTGAAATCGGTTCAGCAGTTTTGGAGGAGTGGGTGCAGACATCATGCCCATGAACGACGAATGGTGAGTGATCACAGTGGCTCATTCTGACTTTCAGTCAGGTAAGATAACAAAGTAAGGACCATAACTCTTGTTCTGGTAAGGTAAGGTAAGATATCTCTGTGGATGGATGGAGATGGATGGATGGATGGATGGATGGATGGATGGATGGATGGATGGATGGATGGATGGATGGATGGATGGATGGAATCCGGTATACCCACCATTCTCTTTGAGAGTGAGGGTATAAAGATTCTGACTAGTGGTTCTAGAGAACATTTTTAAAGATTATACCTCATACATCAAGCTCCAATAGGAACCCAAATATTAACCCAGGGACTTGATTTGAACAGAACTGAATCTGACCTAGTAAGGATGCTCTGTATCATATATCAAAAGATTCATACCATTTATTCTGAAAAATAAGAGTTTTAAAGATTATTCCTCATATTGGACTGAGTAAAAATTCAGGCTCCTTGACATGTGGGTCTGAACAAGAAAACTTTTAAAGATTATTCTTCTAAAAACAGGTATATCCTGAATTTTGAGCTCTATAACAAACTAAAAATTGAAAAGAAATCTGATGCACCAACCCCCCACCCCCTGATGTCACCTCAGATTTCTGCTGTAACACTTGGATATTTTCTAGAATGGCAACACATTATAGTTATGGCTTTCACTGGAGATTAAGTTTTTCAAAATTTAAAAAGACACACTTAAAAATGGGCTCGAAATTAAAAGCTTTAAAAAAAACCTATAAAATTCAGCTCCTTCCAAATGAGGGGCAAAATTTCCAAAAGTAAAAATGGATGAATTTTTTCAGATACCTAGAAGTTGATGTGCGAACTTTCAAAGCTGTATCATTAACAACTATGCAGCAGTGTCTGTCATCAAATTCGGGGTTTTAACGATCAATGCCCAAAACAGCCTATAATTTGAAATGATCAAACAATGTCGAAATGACGATAAATCAAATGAAAGTGTCAATGACACTGTAGCTCAATTTGACAAACTTGAACTTGGTAAGTTATAAGTGAAATGGCAAATTGAAGACCATTGGTTCCAATGTTATTTGGTGAAACTTCAACATAACAGGATTGTGTGTGCCAACATCAGAGCAATCCATGCATTTTTAAATGTAAACTGTAAGGCTGGCTAAAGGAAGAATGTTGATACATAAATGCAGTAAGTTCAGAGGCTATTAGCAACTTTTTTACAGAAATGAATGCTAATCAATAGCTCTTATCCAGAGGTCTCGCCTGATGAGCGCACCAAGTTCAAAAAACAATCCTATGACAAATGTGCCCTGTGGGCCATGTCAAAGAAGAATGTTGATGCACAAATACAATAAATTCAAAGACTGTTGCTAACAGCAACAGTTTTTGTTTGAAATGAAAAGAAAATCGATAGCTCCTATCTTTGTCACACTGAATAAGCATACAAAGTTTCAAAACAACCTGATAAAGAATGCACCATCTGAGGCATGCCAAAGGAAGATGTTAATGCACAAATGCACTAAGTTTGAAGGTCATTGCTTGTGGGAAAGTTTTAATTTTTCTTTTTTATGGAAATTACAAATATACCCTGCTTGATTGCAAAAGGGATAAGTTGCTGCACAAATGCACCAAGTTCAAAGGCTAATGACAATAATTTTTTATGGAAATGAAAAAAAAAATCAACAGCTCACATATAGAGGTCATCCCGAACACACATACAAAGTTTCAACGTGATCTGATCATAAGTGTGCCCTGTAGGGTGTACCAAAGGGAAATATTGAGGCCTGACTAAACTAAGTTCAAAAGTCGTTTCCAGCGGCAACATTTTGTGTCAAAAATGGAAGGAAATCGATAGCTCCCATACAGATGTCACCCCAAACAAACACACCAAGTTTCCATGCGATCCAATCATAAATGTGCCCTGCAGGGTGTGTCAAAGTGAAATACTGATGCATAAATGCACTAAGACCATCAAAGGTCGTTGCCAACGGCAACTATTTTTGACGGAAATGGAAGAAAATCGCTAGTTCCCATCTAAAGGACACCCCAAACAGGCACATCAAGTTTCCAAGCGATTTAATCATAAATGTTCCCTGCAGGGTGTGTCAAATAGAAATATTGATGCATAACTGCACTACGTTCATCAAAGGTTGTTGACATTTTCTGACGGACAAGAAAGAAAATCAATAGCTCCCATCTAGAGGTCACACCAAACAAGCATACCAAGTTTCAAAGTGATCTGATCACAAATGTGCCCTGTTGGGTGTGCCAAAGGGAAATATTGAGGGCTGACTAAACTAAGTTCAAAGGTCATTGCCAACAGCAACATTTTCTGACGGAAATGGAAGAAAATCATTGGCTCCCATCTGGCGGTAACCAATGGTTTACGATTTAGTATGTTCAAAGTCACTGTGACCTTGACCTTTGACCCGGCGAGTCCAATATAGATAGGGTTCTTCCTCTCACCAAGGCCAACTTACCTATGAAGTTTCATGAATGAGGGTCAAACTATTATCAAGTTATCGTCTGGAAACCAATTGTTTTGATTACTATGTTCAGGGTCACTGTGACCTTGACCTTTCACCTAGGAAGTCCAAAATATATAGGGTGCTTCCTCTCACCAAGGCCAACCTATATATGAAGTTTCATGAATGTGGGTTCAACCATAGTCAAGTTATCATTCGGAAACCAACTGTTTATGATTTAGTATGTTCAACGTCACTGTGACATTGACCATTGACCCAGCGAGTCCAAAATAAATAGGGTTCTTCCTCTGACTGATGCCAACCTATTTATGAAGTTTCATGAATGTGGGTCAAACCATTATCAAGTTATCGTCCAAAACCAATTGTTTACAAATGCCCGCCCACCCCAAACTGACCGCAAGCCCAACTGCTATTCATTAAACTATAAGTCGAGTTTGACTTCATCAACTCAACTAAAAATCAATAGCTCCCATCTAGAGGTCACTCCAAATAGGCATACCGGGTTTCAAAGCAATCCGATCATAAATATGCCTTGTAGGGTGAGCCAATTTTTAGGGAAATGTTGAGGTCTTAGAACTAAGTTCTGAGAACGTTGCCAGTGGGAACATTTTTTGACGGAAATGGAAGAAAATCGATAGCTCCCATCTAGAGGTCATCACAAAGAAGTACACCAAGTTTCAAAGCACTCTAGTCAAAAATGTGCACTGCATGGTGGGCCAAAGGGAAATATTGATGCACAACTGCACTAAGTTCATCAAAGTTTGTTTCCAGCTGCAACATTTTTTGACGGAAATCAAAGAAAATCAATAGCTCCCACCTAGAGGTAAACAAGCATACCAAGTTTCAAACTGATCTGATCATAAATATGCCCTGTAGGGCATGCCAAAGGAATATATTGATGCCTGACTAAAGTAAATTCAAAGGTTGTTGCCAGCGGCAACATTTTTTGACGGAAATGGAAGAAAATCGATAGCTCCCATTTAGATGTCACCCCAAACAAGCATACCAAGTTTCAAAGCGATCTGATCATAAATGTTACCTGTGCGGTGTGCCAAAGGAAATTGTGGACGAACGTACATACGGATATACGTACATATGCCAACAGACGAGAAGTGATGGCAATAGCTCAGCTTGACTTTGTCAAGTTGAGCTAAAAACTAAAAAAAAACACCTCACCTATCTCATAACTTTTTTAGCTCTACAACATACTAAAATTGTAAAAAAAATCTGACCCATTTTAATTTTTGGCCCTATGACCCCTCACGATGTCACATTTGAGTTTGGTCATAATTGTTGAAAAGTCCTAGGATTTCAACACATTTTTAGATAGGGTTTTTCTTGGAGATACATGTACAAAATTTCAGAAAGATAGGCTTAAAAATGAGCTGGAAATTAAATAGGATGGAACAACTTCAGATAACTGGAAATCGATGAGTGAAGTTTCAAAGCTATATCTTAAACAACAATAGAGAGGCACTGTTAGGGTTTTTTATGATGAATGTCCAAACAGCTTATAATTTGAAGTGATATAAAAATGTCAAAATGGTGATAAATACACAGAATGACACATGGATATGAATGGGTTAATCGATATGGCATGAGTGCCAGTGCAGAAGGATAAAACAAGAGGTTGAGGCCTAGAGTTTTATCCCTCTGTGATGGCACAAATGCCATATCGATTAACCCATTCACACATGTGTCATTCTTTGTTTATTACATGCCTTCACATCTATAAAAACAATTGGTAGAAGGACACTCAGCAATTCATTTGACAACTATCAACAAAAAGAACACATTTTATCGCCAACCAAATTTGCAAGGGGAACCCGTGTTACTATTTCATCCCCTGAGTTCCAATGTTCACTGGGACATAGAACACACTGGAACTCAGGGGATGATTTTCAGCTATCTCTAGTGATTTAAATTGTAAGTGCGTTGCACGATTTGTAGAAAAGTCCAGTGAAATTTCACTTCTATTTAAAAATATTCCATCAACGATTTCCGTTCTGCACATACATATGTGCAAAACAGATTTTCATTTTTCGCATGGTTTAGTGTTGCTGTAGATGGGGATTACATAGAACAAGCATGTAATAAATAAAATAACTAACATGAGATACACCAGGCACTGCATAATACGCTCAGTCTACTCATTTAGTTGAAGCTACAAGCCAAGTTGCCATAACTCTTGCAGCAATGGGAAGGCAGAGCTGAAATTCAATACCAATGTGTATACCGATATGTTTATCTACAAACCAAATTTGAAAACTTTAGGCCAAATCATACTAAAGTTATTGCACAGACTCATTGCATGAAACTCAACAAACAGCCTAATTTTGTACAAACAAAAGGTCATAACTAGGGCTGTCGCGACTTAATTTTCATAGTCAACTAATCGCCAGCATTAGCAGATGGTTAGTCAATTAATAGACATTTCCCATGAATTCAACAATCTCTAATATACTTACAAAATAAATTTAAAACTGACGGTGTTTGAATGTGTACCCTTCTGCATTGAGATAAAATGGAAACACCAAAATATCTTTATCAGACTTCGATTGATCTGAAGAATTTAAACAGAAGAACATTTGTGCAAATGTTTCTTTTCTATAACTAATTTTCAGAAATTTTGAACATAAAACTCCCTCCAGGTCAACACAAGTTACAACTTAGTACTATAAGTAACTTATCATTGTGGGCCTTGTGACAATTTTCTCACTTTTGCGGTTCCAATTATTTCAAAGGAGTCGTTCGAGTGTACAAGACCGATGATTCTATTTACTCTGCAGTCTGCAATGACTTCACAAATGGTAATTATTAAAAGATACACTGTTTGAATGATACTCTTTAGTAACAGTTGACGGTTTGTCGAATAATCGAATGAGCACGACAGCCCTAGTGATAACTCTGGTCAAAACGGGCAGTTGGAGCTGAAATTTTATAACCTGTATTCCCATATGTTTATTCTATGAACCAAATATGAAAACCCTGGGTCAAATCATACTCAAGTTATTGTACGGAAACTACCGAATGGTCCACTTTTATATTATAAATGAAAGTGTCAATGACAATGCAGCTGAACTTGTCCAAGAAAGGACTGAACTGGACAGAAAGATCCTGTAATGCCAAGTCATTCACTCAAGTTTCTATAGAAAAGACATCACATCAAAGCTGCATGTGAAATCTGAAAAAATCGGGTGAGGAATGGGGCCTGTTGGTTGTACTAATGGAAATGTCGATAATTTATATGCCAAATCTAAGTTGGCTGCTGTCGGCCATGTTTTTCAGCGAAATTTCAAAAAATTTGACAGCTCCCATCTAGACATTGCCCCAAAGCCACATATGAAATTATGGACTGATCGGATGAGAGCCACGGCTTGTAGGGTGTGCAGTAAAGGAATTGTGGGACAATTTATATCAAAATACAAGATGGCTGCTGGCAGCCATGTTTTTCAACAAAATTCTGAAAAATTCAATATCTCCCATCAAGACATCACACCCAAGCACCATATAAAATTTGAAAAAGATCGGGTGAGAGATGAGATGTGGCCTATAGGGTGTGCTAATGGAATTGTTGACAATTTATATGCCAAATCTAAGATGGCTGCTGACGGCCATGTTTTTTAACGAAATTCGGACAAATTTGATATCTCCCATCTAGACAGTGCCCCAAAGCTACATATAAAATTTGGGACTGATCGGGTGAGAGCTGGGGCCTGTAGAGTGTGCTAAAGGAATTGTTGGACAATTTATATCCAAATCCATGATGTCCACCAGTGGTCATGTTTTTCAATGGCCTGTAGAGTGTGCTAAAGGAATAGTGGATAGACAGACATATGGACATACAGAAGTTTGGATGACAGATCGCAAACCACCCCAATACAGGGTTCCTGCAAACAAGGACTGATCAAATTTAAGGCCATTCAAGCCTGTTTTTTTACACTTTATAGCATTTTTTTCAAGGCCTTACAACAACTAAATTCAAGGATTTTCAAGGCGTTACTTCCATGAATGATGATATATGATCACTAGTGTACCCAACGATGGAGGATGTTAATTACCCATACACTCGGCACGTTGTCAATTGAACTAAAAAAAACCATTAAAATCTAGCTCCTTCCAATCGAGAGTCTAAATTAAATTACAAGTAAATATGGATGGATCAAATTCAGATAGCCGGAAATCTATGTCCAAAGTTTCAAAGCTGTATCTTTCATAACTATGGAACTCTGTGTGTCATAAAATCATTGTTTTTTATAATAAATGTCCAAAGCAGGATATAATTTCAAATGATAGGGAGTGCAGTAGCTCAGTCATTACAAGATTGGACTTCAAAATGAAATGTCCATAGTTCGATACCCACCAGGGGTAAATGTGTTGAGTCAATGGGCAAGGGAATTAATCCTGATTGCCCACATGGTGGTATGGTGGCTCTATACTAAGGCGTACTGCATGACAATGGTTTGCTTGTCTTCAACCAATGCTAACCCTGCATAAGCAGAGTTAGTACAGTTGCTCACCATTCCTCAGTGGTTCTCACAGAATTTTCCTGCTTCCTCCTCCCATTAACACTTTACCTAACGAATCGCCCGCACCCGCCCGCGTAATATGCAAATTGAGCAGTTGAAAAAATTTAATTTTTCAAAATATTTCAACAAAACCATATCATGTGACCCCTCATTGGAACGAGCTCAATGAGCTTGTTCCAATGAGGGGTCACATGATATGGTTTTGTTGAAATTTTTTGAAAAATTTAAAAAAATGATATTTAAAAAAATAAATTTTGATATCATCTGCGTTGGGTAAAGGGTTAAACTGTCAGACACGAGATGGCTGTCAAAAGTGTCATTAAATCGTAATAAAAAACAATTTTGAAGTGACATATGAAAAATGTCAAAAATGATGCTTTCTTAAAAAACAAAACAAGAGCTTTTTGCCTGGCAATGCATAATACGCCTTGTACACAATTTCTAAGTTGAAAAGGCCCAGAACTCTTGTAAAAATCAGACCAAGCCTCAATTCGAACTCACCTATATTTTAATATTACTGAGGTACAAACCAAGTTTGGTCATGATCTATAAATCCAAACTCAAGTTATCATCCAGAAATGGAAAAGTTTATGGATGGACGGACGGTATGACTGACAGACAGGTGGATGGGCAAACAGATATATCAATCACATAATATGTCCCATTTTTGGTCAAAATGGGCATATGAATAAACAGCTATTTCCCAACTTTTTAACTATACAACAAACTAAAATTTCATGAAAATTGGATGAACTTTAATTTTTTTAACTCATAAACTTCATATGACATCAACTCTGAGTTCAACCATGAGGGTTGAGAATTTCCTTGGATGGACACACATTTTTAGATATGTTTTTTATTGCAGATGATATTTTTGAATTTTGAAAAGAGGGAGGGGGTGGGGGTGGGGGGTTGATACTAGCATGGACATCCAAATATTTATCCTTTTGGAAAGTGGATGGTTGTCTGGTTGAATATTTCATGGTTGTGATAAGTGTGTCAAACAAGTGTGGGTTAAGGGGACGTACCCAAATTTTTGGTCTGAAGAGAAAAGGCTAACAATTGCTGTAAGTTATTTCAACTTTGCTGAATGACTTAATAACAAGAGGCCTCAATGGGAAGGGGGGGGGGGGGGGGGGGGAGGCTCACACCCAGGTGGCAAAGTTGTTTAAAACAGGATTTGATTGACATCTATTGCTAGTTAACACTGCATGCATATGAATAAAGTCTTGTAACTATTTATATAATTCTGTTGTCCATGTCAGATGATCTTTTCTAGAACTGAGATGCTACCACAGAATGCCCAGATTTCCAGTAACAAGAGGCCCCACGGGGCCTGAAGCGCTCATCTTGTACAGAACACAATTTAAACAGAGTCCAAGAATGAGTCTACATTAAGCAAGCCATCTCCATAGGCTACACTGTTAATCCTTGAGTCCCTCAGGAGTGACAAAAATAATCTGGGCATCATGCCTTTTCTTCAGTTGATCATAAGTAAAATGTAGAGCTCCCCTATGAAGCCCCTTGATACAACCTATGTGGATTAATCTTAGTACCTCTAGAAGGTACTGAATACAAAATTTTTAATTCTTCAGCAAAATGGCCAATTCCGGCTCCCATAGAGAGCCCAAATATTAACCCAGGCTCTTGATTTGAACACAGTTAAATCTGACTTCCCTAGAGATGTTGTGTACCGAATATGAAAGCATTCTGACTGTTGGATCTGAAGAAGAGAAATTGTAAAGAAATTTCTCCGAATTGCACTAAGTTCAAATTTGGGCTACCCTTAGCGAGCCCAAATATTGACCTATGGATCCGATTTGAACAAACTTGAATCTGACCCCCCTAGATTTTTAAAGAAATTTTCTCATATTGCACTAAGTAAAAATTTGGGCTACCATAGTGAGCCCAAATATATACCTAGGGATCTGATTTGAACAAACTTGAATCTGACCCCCATAGAGATGTTGCATACCAAATATCAAAGCATTTTGACTGATGGATCTGAAGAAGAAGATTTTTTTAAATTACCCTCCATATTGAACAAAGATAAAATTTGGGCTTCCATAGGAAGCCCAAATATTAACGTAGGGACTTGGTTTGAACAATCTATAATCTGACCCTCATAACAATGATGTATACCAAATATTAAAAGATTCTGACTGGTGGTTCTGAAGAAGAAGATTTTTAAAGAATATTCCCCATATTACCCTATGTTAAAACTTCGGGCTCCTGTAGAGAGCCCAAATATGAAGCAATGAGCTTTATTTCAACAAACTTTTATCTGACCCCCCTATGAATGCTGTATACCAAATATCAAAAGATTCGGATGATTGGTTCTGGAGAAAAGATTTTTTAAAATTTTTGCAAATATGCTGACTCAGCATTTTTTCGATGCCCATTACAGAACACCCTAACATAACCGATGGCAATTGTTTTTTACCATTCAATTCTACTGGTCATAAGGATACTTCATACCAAATAAAAGCTCTCTGTTCCGTGGGGTTTGGGAAATATGGGCGTTTGAAAATATTTCTATTTTTAGCTCCCAGGGTTCCCATGGGGATGCGGGAATTTTTTTTTTTGCATGGGTCATGTACTTATGAACCAATAATACCACAAACCAAATTTGGTTCATACCGGACCATCGGTTCAGAAAATAGAAATTTTGGGCGGGGCCAAAAATCTTCCCCCTCCTATTACAAAGCCAAATATTACTTCACGAACTTCGTTTGAACAAACTTGATTCTACACCTCATATGGAAGCTCCATAGCAAATATCAAGTCATTGTACACACTGGTTCTTGAGAAGAAGATTTTTAAAATATTTGGGTGCATTTTCCCCCACTCCCTCCCTATGGGGCTGGGCATGCTGAGTTGAACAAAAATGAAATGCCCCTTTGGGACTATCACTCACACAAACATTCACTTGAATTGGCCCAGTGGCTTTGGAGGAGAAGACCAAAACATGGTGTTGACGGACGACGGACGAGGGACGACGGACGACAGACGACGGACGACGGACGGGAAGCGATGAGATTAGCTCAGCTTGACTTTGTCAAGATGAGCTAATAAAAAACTAGGGAACCCAAATATCAACCTAAGGTCCTAACTTTAACAAACTTGAATCTGACTCATTATCAACCCTCCCCCCCCCCCCCCCCCCCCCCTTTCCCTGCGAAAATTATTCGTCAAATTACACTAAGTTCAGTGTAAAATTCCGGCTCCTATATGGAGACCAAACATTAACCCAGGGACTTGGTTTAAACAACCTTTTTTTACATCCCCCTCTCCCCCTGCTCCCACCCACAATAAGGATGTTCATTACCATATATCAAAAGATTCTGACTGGTGGTTCTTCTGGAGAAGAGTTTTAGAAATTTGGGCTCCCGTAGGGGATGCAAATATCAACTCATGAACTTGATTTGAACAAAATGAATTTGACCCCACTAAAGTGTACCTGAGAGCCAATTTTAAATGAAAGTGTCAATGACACTGTAGCTCAACTTGACAAACTTGAACTTGGTAAGTTATAAATGAAATGGCAAAATTGAAGATCATTGGGACCAATGTAAGTTTTTTTGCCAGTGGCAACATTTTTTGGCAGAAACCAAAGAAAATCGATAGCTCCCATCTGGAGGCCTCCCCAAACAAGCATGCCAGGTTTCAAAGCAATCCGATCATAAATGTGCCCTGTAGGGTGTACAAAAGGGAAATATTGTGATCTGACTAGACTAAATTCTAAGAACGTTGGCCGTGGCAACATTTTTTGACGGAAATGGAAGAAAATCGATAGCTCCCATTTAGAGGTCACCGTAAATAAGCATACCAGGTTTCAAAGCAATCTAATCATAAATGAGCCCTGTAGGGTGAGCCAAAGGGAAATATTGTGGTCTGACTAAACTAAGTTCTAAGAACGTTGGCCGCGGCAACATTTTTTGCTGGAAATTGAAGAAAATCAATAGCTCCCATTTAGAGGTCACCGTAAATAAGCATACCAGGTTTCAAAGCAATCTAATCATAAATGAGCCCTGTAGGGTGAGCCAAAGGGAAATATTGTGGTCTGACTAAACTAAGTTCTAAGAACGTTGGCCGCGGCAACATTTTTTGATGGAAATTCAAGAAAATCGATAGCTCCCATCTAGAGGTCTCCCCAAACAAGCATACCAGGTTTCAAAGCAATCAAATCATAAATGTGCCCTGTGGGGTGTGCCAAAGGGAAATATTGTGGTCTGACTAAACTGAGTCCTAAAAACGTTGGCCGCGCAACATTTTTTGACGGAAATTGAAGAAAATCGATAGCTCCCATCTAGATGTCACCCCAAACAAGCATGCCAGATTTCAAAGCAATCCGATCATAAATGTACCCTGTAGGGTGTGCCAAAGAGAAATATTGAGTCTTCTGACTAAACTAAGTTCTAAGAACGTTGGCCGTGGCAACATTTTTTGACAGAAATTGAAGAAAATCGATAGCTCCCATCTAGAGGTCTCCCCAAACAAGCATACCAGGTTTCAAAGCAATCTGATCATAAATGGGCCCTGTGGGGTGTGCCAAAGGGAAATATTGAGGTCTGACTAAACTAAGTTCTACGAACGTTGGCCGTGGCAACATTTTTTGCTGGAAATTGATGAAAATCGATAGCTCCCATCTAGAGGTCACCCTAAATAAACATACCAGGTTTCAAAGCAATCAAATCATAAATGTGCCCTGTAGGATGTGCCAAAGGGAAATATTGTGGTTTGACTAAACTAAGTTCTAAGAACGTTGGCCGCGGCAACATTTTTTGACAGAAATTGAAGAAAATCGATAGCTCCCATCTAGAGGTCACCCCAAAGAAGCATAAAAAGTTTCAAAGTAATCTGATCATAAATGCGACCTGTGAGGTGTGCCAAAGGAAACTGTGGATGTACGTACTAACGTACTAACATACTAACGTACATACGTACGTACGCCGACGGACGAGAAGTGATGGCAATAGCTCAGCTTGACTTTGTCAAGTTGAGCTAAAAATTCTTCCTCATATTGGACCAAGATAAAATTTGGGTTCCAATATGGACCCCAAATATTGGCCCAGGGACTTGATTTTAACAAACTTGAATCTGACTTCCCTAAGGATGGTACATCCTAAACAACAAAATATTGTGACTGGTGGATCTGAAGAAGATGACTTTTATATATTATTCCAGGTATTGCGTTAAGTTGAAATTTGTCTGACAGAGATCCTAATTATAAAAGATTCTGGCTGGAAGTTCATGAGAAGATTTTTGCAGAATATTCCTCATATTGCACCAAGTTAAATTTCAGGGTCCCATAGGGAGCCCCAAATATCAACCCAGGGACTTGATTTGAACAAACTTGGATCTGATCTCTCTAAGCATGCTGTATACCAAAATATCAAAAGATTATGACTGGTGAATGTGAAGAAGATTTTTAAAGATTATTCCTCATATTGCACAAAGTTAAAATTCATGCCCCCCCCCCCCCCCCCCCCCATAGGAATTTGAATCTGACTCACATAAGGGGGTTTATACTAATTAAGATTCTGACTGGTGGTTCTGGAAAAGATGATTTCTAAAGAATATTTCTCATTTTGCACTAAGTTTAAATTCAGGTCCCCATGGTGAGCCCAAATATTTTCCATGGACCTGATGTGAACAAACTTGGATCTGACATCATTAAGGATGCTGGATACCAAATATTAAAATGTCAGTCTCATAGTGAGAAAACTAGTATCAGTCTCTCAGTAGGCAAACTTAGTGTCAGTCTCTTTCTGAGTGAAGTATAGTATTTATTTATTTATTGGTGCTTTACGCCACATCAGCAGCTTAGGCTATATCGTGGCGATGAAAGTGTATATTTCAAAAAGACCATTAATTAAAATATGAAACAAATTGAATAAGAGGTTTAAAAATGATGAGTGTGAAACATAATGAGAAGGTGAGATCAGTAGTGCAAAAATACTGTGTAATCAACCTGTGAAATAAATACAGATAGATGAAAATTAAAATGGTAAAAACAATTTAAAATTTATTAAAAAGGTTGATTACTTTCAAGAATGAGATGACTTTTTGCGGGCTCGTGTGATAAAATAAATCTCTCAAAGATCCAACTGTAAAATACTGCCCTCTAACATGATTAAAATCAGTACAATTCAAAAGAATGTGTTCCACTGACAGCACCTACAGTGAAGTATAGTGTAGTGTAGTATATGGTGTAGTGAGTAAACTATTCTGGTTATCCATTATTTTGGAAGTGAGTAAAGCGGGTCCAATTTTACTTGGGAGATGTAAACCAGTTATTAAAAGGTGTCATTTATTTATTTATTTATTTATTTATTTATTTATTTAAGTCACACATTTCTGCACAAAGGCTAACTGTGACTGCAACATGGATATAAAGTCAAATATCTGTAGCTGTGTTGTCCATTTTAAAGGACATCATCCCCAAGCATTGATTACTGGGTTTTATTTTTCCAGTAAAATATAGCTGGTTTACCACAGTAAAGAAGCACTGCCTCATTTCCCACGACTCCCACAGGAAGAGGGTTTCATTTCATACATTACCTATTCATGTGAAGATTCGAATTGAAAGGAATGGTTTCGCGCGCCAAAGGCGCGTAGGGACAATATGAGGAGCAAGCCCCTTTCGACCCTCAGTGACTGTAGGTGATGGATTTCCACATGTCTAGGCATGTTGAAGAAGGAAAAGGAAGGAGGGAAAAGGTCTATCCCCTTTTGGCTTTTTTGCGGCTCTTCTTCTTTGGAGGTTGGCATGGTGATGGTGATGGTGATGGTGATGAGGCTGGTGGTGGTGGTGTAGAGGTGCGCACGTTATGTTCTTCTAGGTACTTTCTTACTCTTGCCTGTGCTGCTCTGGACAACTTTATCCCTCTCATTACGGTTTCCACAGAGATTGGTGGCTGTACCGCTCCCGGGCTTTCCAGTAGTGAAGAAAGGGGGGAGTGAGGGGTGGGAGGCAGTGAAAAAGCAACTTCCAGTTCCTCCTCAGTCTCCACTGGATGATCCTCATCCAACTGTACCGGCTCAGGAGCCTCCACCCCCCTCACTCAACTCTTTCTTCCTATTCCGGAATGCCTCCAAGCGCCGGGCATCCCTGCACTTGGTTGATGGACTCTTCTTCTTTTTCCTCTTTACAGGGCCTCCGTGCCTCTTCAGGTGAGGACCAGTGGGAGAGGGGATCCTCTCTCCAAAGGTGCTACCTTTTCCCGAAGAGGGTGGTGTCTTGGTTGTTTCAATCTCAAACTCCAGGTTCAGGTGGACTCTCTTGCCTATCTCCTGGACAGTCCAGGTGACAGGGCAAGAGATGCCCAGAGCTGAAATGGTTTTGATTAATGTCTCTGGAAGTTCCAGCTTCTCCATGATTCAAAATCAGGTGTTCACGCTCTGAATTCAGAAGTGTGAAATGTTGAATGGAAATCGGCGAGTGTGTGAAGATTACATTATATCAGTAACATTTATATCAGCCATTTATACAAATTGGTTATAGAGATACACAGAAAATATAATTTTAGTCATGTACTTTTTTTATGTGTGCCTACCCTCAGCCATATGCGACACTGACTTCTTAGTTTGTCCTGAAAACCTTGTGGCGAGCACTGCTGATGTGACATTGCCTGTCACATTGCAATGGGTAAACTAGTTTTTGAATCATATAAAAATATACATGTATTTCGGAAACGTTCCCAAAGTGTACAAGACACACTGCATACAATGTGATAAAAATATCAATTACGCCATAATCATACTATTTGTTTTTTAAACTTAAAAATTCTCACAGAGCATAAATCAAATCTTGTTCTCAATATATTTCTGTGTCAAGAGATGCACAGATGAATAAAAGAAGATGAAAACCTTTTAATATGTTTAATTCAAAGAGCAAGCATATAGAAGAAACATTCAAATGAAGGATCTGAGAATTCATCCTGGATACACATTTAAAAAGAATGAAATTCAATCAATAATCTTCTGCTAACATAATTTCGGATGTACCCTAATGGAAAAAAAAACCAACTGCTTCCTGATCTAAGATGTGATTTGCACTTCCTGATAACATGTTTCGTGGATATAATATGATTGCAACAATTTAATACAGTGTGATGGGAAGTGTCTATCTTTGTCCAATACCCACTCAACGTCATTATGCTATAAACAATTGCAAAAAGGATTTAAGAAGTAAAAACTCTGAAAATAACAGTGAATTTATTAAGTATAAAAAATTTTCTGTTTGTTTCTATCGTCATGTGCTGTCCATCAGAATTACACATTACAAAAAGGGTTTTCCTTGATACATTCAGAATGGGACCTGGGACCAATCCTTGTGAGTAAACTGTCTGTTACTGTGATGAAATCTGGAATTTTTAAAATTTAAAAATTGTAACATTTTCATTTGCTGTCCATTACTTCCGTCCCTTGATGATCATGATGTGTAATCACCGCTTAACCCATTTGGCATAATTAAAACTGCTTTAAAGTTGAGTCTGGACTGTCCATATAATCATAAAGAAATTGGAAGTGTTTCAAAGAAATGTATATATTCAATGTGTTGACCAGTCCGGTTTTGATGTTTTCAATTTTTTTGGTGGTTTCACATCTCTTAATCTGTGTGAGCATGCTTATTTATAGGTGATCAGGCAGGTATGTTATCCCCTGGGGCACATATATTATCTGCTCTTGGCAGATAAATGATCAAAGAGTTTAGAAGATAAGTTATCCTGCTGGTGCTTTAGCATCATAGACAGATATTGTATGTTTTGCTCTGTTCACCTGGGTGTTTGCACTAGTTTTCAAAACTGTCACTGGGGGACTGTGGAAGACACAAATAACTGTTCCCAGCATTGGTCTTTTTTCTATATTTGGTAGTGAAGCAGTCTCACCATTTATATAGTGCAAATCATCACAGTACCTGTTAACTCTGCTGTCAGGACATCTATCTGAGGTGCTCTTTGTATGGGAATGACAGGAGGACAATCAGTCAGGCTATGCCATTTCCATGCAATATATATACTATTGTTATGTTTGTTTTAACTGTTTGTAATCTATGCACAAAGAAAAATGTTAAGCACCATGAAATATAATGACTGACATATTGTCACTGTTCATTTAAAGCCTGTTACTGGTTATATGTATGATTATATTGATGATCCAACAAATTGTTGTGGACATGTATGATTGATTATGTCCCACAAACAAGTCCTGGGAATTTCGTGCACAATGGAACTCAATAATTTTCAAAAGTACAGTTTGTGCATGACTCAGAATTGGGTATTTAAAATGACTATTTTTCAATGTTCAATCACTATCTGTCACCATGACATGAAGAAGGGTAAGATATACACAAAGGTGGCAAATTATTTATATACATTCCACCAGTATGTCCGTCAACTTGACATCCATTACACAGTCACCAGCCATTTGGTAAGAAAACACATGCAATCCACTTACGTTAAGGACCATCCATGGTCAGAAGGACCCCTTGTGACATTACAATGTGAAAACAGGTACTTCTTAGGCTGGTGTGACGACAGACGTTCTCTGTGGCTACCAAATTGACGAATCTGCACAAGAACTGTCAGTAACGGCCTGAGAAAAGTCATATTGAGGTCCAGAAGGGCCATCAAATGTCCTACTAAGAGACCATCACCGAGGAAAATGTTGGCTTGGTGTTTAGCATTTTTCATTCAGAGCATTGGATTGAATACCATTCCTTGGTTTACCAAGAGTCCTGATCTGAATCCACTGGGGTGCATTTGGGACATTCTGGGGCGTCAAAAACATGCACATGAACCTCCAGTATAAACTCTGTGAGTATTAGAAGCAGCTTTGCATGAGGAATGATGACAGTTACCTCTACAATGGATACGACAATTGACTGGATTATGCGATGCAGGATAGAAGCTGTTATCCAAGCACATGGAGGATACAGCAGAACTGTAACACTGGCATTAATGGTTTACCATCGTAAAAAATCCAGGGAGTGCTTAACTTTTTTCTTTGTGCATATATACTGCAAATATATTTATTAGTTATCCTGCAAATTGCTGCTTGCTTAGCAGCGAGAAAATTTTTTTTTTACAGTAAGGTGCTCTACATGAGTTAATATAAAATTTCGCCAAAACAAGTTGTCCTTTGAACCTGGGTTGTCTGTAGTGCAATATAATTGGCCATACCACTGTTTCCATTGTATACAGCCATCAATGCTTTCATGTTAACATCAACAGAGTTTCAGATTTTGAATAGGTATTCATTGGAAGATCCATTTCAAGCTAAAATTGTACCAAAATGAGTGTCCCAAATTTTTTTTAAACGTTTTACTGACCAATCCTGTAAAATGTGTTGCTGAATAATGGGATTTCGCCAAATTATCACAAAAGTGCAAGATCTGACACAAAATATCAAAGGTTTGACTGTTTGAGTCCCTGTAACAATTTAGAATAGATGCGAAATAATGGGTGATACCCTCTTGCTGACAGAATCCTAACTCCCTATCCATAAGAACAATCCACTTTTACAGGGAGGATATGAAAGTGTCAGTGACACTGCAGCTTAAGTTGACTGTGTGTAATGTTTGATGAAAAAGATAATGTTCAATGTTTATGAAAGGATTACAAAACAAGACAAGAATTGTGATAATTGAGAATATGTTACATCCTGTACCCTATATGCTATGTTTTCAACAAGAATAGTTTGACATGTAGGCTGCACTAAAGAATTGAGGCCTGGGTTGATGGGGCCCCTTCACAATTAATGTTTGTCAACCAAAGTTACCAAGTTACAGCAAAATTATTAAAAAGAACTATCTGTAGAGTGTGGTAGATGAATTAGGTCTGAGGCCTGAGGCCCCTTACTGCTTTCATGGCTGATCAATCTGGACAAAAATGGGAAATTCATCTGGACATTCATTCAGAAATCCATCTGGAAATCAGAACACCAAGTCACTTAATTTAGGATTTGAACCCTCCCAGTTGTCACAGTTGACAGATCATGACCAAACTAGGATGTTCTCATCTAGACATCATACAAAAAGAAAGGATGTTCCATGTTTTTGAAAAGATTATTAAATAAGACAAGAATTGTGACAATTTACAATATGTTAAGTTCTGTACCTAATAGTTTATCCATTCAACAAGAATAATAAGAGGTGTAGACTGTGATAAAGGAATTTAGACTCGAACTCGAGCCCTCATGGTCGCCGAATCTTAACCAAACATGGATACGGGATGGAAAAATCTGATATCATACAGAGTCATTCCACCAAGTTACAATGAAATTCTTGTATAAATAAGACCTGTAGACAGTGCTAAAGGAATCTAGGTCACATGCCCAAGCAGTGCTTATGGTGGACCGGTCGTGACCAAAATAGGACGTTCTCATCTAGACATTACACCGGGTCATCCTACAAATTTACAATGTAATCTCTTCATAAAGGCAACCTGTAGACTGTGCTAAAGAAATCTAGGTCACAATGCCCCTGTGGCCATCACAGCTGACTGAAACCGACCAAAATAGGACCTTCTCCTCTAGACATTATACAGAGTCATCCCATCAAGTTTCAATGAAATCTCTTCATAAATACGACCTGTAGACTGTGTTAAAGGTTTTCGGGTTTCAAACCCGCAAAACAATCACAGTTGACAGACTGGGAACAAAATGAGAAGTTCTCATCTATACATGACCTTGAACCTGCACATTAAATTTAGTGATCATCAGACAAGAACCACATGGTGTAGTTTGTGCTAAAGAAAATGTGAAAAGACTCGCAGACTTCCACATGCATGATGGCAATAGCTTATCTTGACATTGTCAAGTTAAGATAAAAACAGTAGCTAACTTGCTCACAACAAACTCTCAAAATCAGTAGGAAGACCTTCATGATAATAATAGTACTTTTTCTGCTCAACCATAAAACAAGAAAAGGTATGGTAGTAAGAAAAAACAACAAGTGGCCCCAGGGGGCCTTAGGTGCTCACCGAATGTTCCATACTGTTAAGACACAAATTTTATCAAAAGCTATTCTTAAGGTTCTACAGAGTAAATCTATACTCTCTGTGGAGCTAAAACATCAACAGGACTGAATGGGACAATGCTGCTGATCAAATATTAAAAGATTCTGTATGATGGTTCTGAAGAAGATTTTTAAAGAATTTTCCTTGAATTGCACGAAGTAAACAACAGATGCTACATACCAAGTATCAAAAGATTTTGCCCACTGGTTCGGGAGAAGATTTTTAAAGAATTTCTTCTTAAATTGCACTAAGTGAAAATTCACGGCCTATAGGGATCCCCAATATTGATAAAGGGACTCGATTTGAACAAACGTGAATCAGACCCATACCAAGATGCTGCATACCAAATATCAAAAGATTCTGACCACTGATTCTAGAGAAGAAAATTTTTAAAGATTTTTTCTTAAATTGCACCAAGTAAAAATCCATGCCCCAATAGGGAGCCCCAATATTGGTTTGAAGGACTCGATTTGAACAAACGTGAATCAGACCCATACCAAGATGCTGCATACCAAGCATCAAAAGATTCTGCCCACTGGTTCTGGAGAAGATTTTTTAATAATTTTTCTATAATTCATACGGTGCTATCAGATTTATGCCCCATACAGAGCCCCCAAGGGACGTGGCCATTTCATTTGAACAAACATGAACTGCCATATAGTAATGAAAATCCACATGAAGTTAAGTGAAAATCTGACCAGTGGTTTCAGAGGAGAAGTCGTTTGAAAAATTGTAAATTGCTCCAAGTTGAAATTCAAATTCCCATAATGAGCCTTAATATGAACAAAGAGATTCAATTTGTACACACTTGAATCAAGCCCATACTAGAATGCCATATACCAAATATCAAAAGACTCTGCATGCTGGTTCTGGAGAAGATTTGTAAAGAATTAGACTTGAATTGCACAAAATAAAATTTCATGCCCCATATTGAGCCCAAATATTGATCAGGAGGGGGGGGGGGGGGGGGGGGGGGGGGGGGAGGGGGGGACTCAATTTAAACAAACTTGAATCAGACCCATACTGGCATCTTGCATACCAAATATCAAAAGATTCTGCTCACTGGTTCTGGAGAAGATTTTTGAAGAATTTTTCTTGAACTGTACTAAGTAAAAATTCAAGCCCCCATAGTGAGCCCAAATATTGATCAAAAGACTCAATTTGAACAAACATGAATCCAACCCATACCAAGATGCTGCATACCAAATATCTAAAGATTCTGCCCATCGGTTCCGGAAAAGAAGATTTTTAAAGAAATGTTCTTAAATTGCACTAAGTAAAAATTCACACCCCTTTAGTGAGCCCCAATGTTGATCGAGGGACTCAATTTCAACAAACTTGAATCAGACCCATACCAAGATGCTGCATACCAAATATCAAAAGATCCTGCCCATTGGTTCTGGAGAAGAAGATTTTTAAATTTTTTTTCTTAAACTGCACTAAGTAAAACTCAGGTCCCCATAGTGAGCCCCAAAATTGATCAAGGGACTCCATTTGAACAAACTTGAATCAGACTCATACCAAGATGCTGTATACCAAATATCAAAAGATTCTGCCTACTGGTTCTGGAGAAAAAGATTTTTCTTTAAATTGCACGAAGGAAAAATTCATGCCCCTATAGGGAGCCCCAATATTGATCAAGGGACTCAATTTGAACAAACTTGAATCAGACCCATACCAAGATGCTGCATACCAAATATCAAAAGATTCTGCCCATTGGTTCTGGAGAAGAAGATTTTTAAAGAATTTTTCTTAAATTGCACTAAGTAAAAATTCACGCCCCCATAGTGAGCCCCAATATTGGTTGAGGGACTCGATTTGAACAAATTTGAATCAGATCCATACCAAGATGCTGCATACCAAGTACCAAAAGATTCTGCCCACTGGTTCTGGAGAAGAAGATTTTTTAATAATTTTCTATAATTCATACGGTGCTATCAGAGTTATGCCCCATACAGTGCCCCCAAGGGACGTGGCCATTTCATTTGAACAAACATGAATTGCCATATAGTAATGAACATCCACATGAAGGTTTGTGAAAATCGGACCAGTGGTTTCAGAGGAGAAGTCGTTTGAAAAATGTTCACGACGACGGAAGACAACGGACGGTAAGTGATAAGTTCAGCTCCCTTCAGTGAGCTAAAAATTCCTCATATTGACTAAGTTATAATTCGGGCTCCCACAGGGAGCCCAAATATGGACCCAGGGACTTGGCTTTAACAAACTTGAATCTCACCCCCCTAAGGATGCTACATACCACATATCAAAACATTCCGACTGCTGGATCTGAAGAAGATTTTTTAAGAAAATTCCTCATTTCGAACTCGGTTACAGTTCAAGCTCCCACAGTGAGCCCAAATATGGACCTAGGGACATGGCTTGAACAAACTTGAATCTCTCCCCCCCCCCCTAAGGATGCTGCATACCAAATATCAAAACATTCCGACTGCAGGATCTGAAGAAGAAGATTTTTAAAGAAAATTCCTCATTTTGAACTAAGTAATCATTCGGCTCCCACAGTGAGCCCAAATATGGACCTAGGGATATGGCTTGAACAAACTTGAATCTTACCCCCCCCCCCCCCCCCCCCCGCCCCCCCCCCCCAAGGATGCTGCATACCAAATATCAAAACATTCCGACTGCTGGATCTGAAGAAGAAGATTTTTAAAGAAAATTCCTCATTTTGAACTAAGTTATAATTCGGGCTACCACAGTGAGCCCAAATATGAACCCAGGGACTTGGCTTGAACAAACTTGAATCTCAACCCTCTAAGCATGCTGCATACCCAATATCAAAAGATTCTGCCTGCTGAATCTTGAGAAGAAGATTTTTAAAGAAATTTGCCTGAAATGCTCAAATTGGGCTCCTATACTGAGCCCAAATATTAAAATTTTTTAGTAAATTTTGTTTCTTAACATACCTACCACAATTGTTTACAATTGGCTGTAACATAAGTGCAAGCCCTACTTCAGAACTAACTCAAGCTTTTAGAAACTTTTCCAAACGAGCTGGAAAAGTACTAGAGTGCAAAAGCACGAAAAAGATCGAAAAAAGGGTCGAGCGAGACCAGCGCTCGAAATTACAGGTACTCTCTCTCTGCACACTTCTTGTGTTTACCGAGCGCATATGCGCAACAACCGTGACGTCAATTCTGTATTTCTGCCAACGAGAAGTTTGTGATTTAGTGGGGAGGCATCGATATCAAAGATATCCCCAAGGAGGGTGGGCCTCCGGTAAACAATTGTGGTAGGTATGTTAAGAAACAAAATTTACTAAAAAATTTTAATTTCTTTTCAACCTACTCACAATTGTTTACAATTGGCTGAATAAACAATAGGAGGAGATGAATCACATAACCAATACCATCAAGAGTAGCAGAAAGAAAAGCAAGGAGGGCAGAGAACAATAGTGAAACCTGTAATGAAGATAGAGAGAAGGCACCTGAAAAGAACAAAACAATTTTAACGAGGGTGCACAACAGCCTGAGCAGCAACGAGAGGGCCTAAAGAATAAAGGTCCTCAGATTGTTGCTGAAGGTGGCGGAGATAAAAGGAGGAGAAGGTAGAAGCATTCCTCCAGTAAGCCGCATTCATAACATCCCGGATCGAAACAGAATTGGAGAACGCGAAGGATGTAGAAATGACACAAACCTCATGAGCATTAAACCGGTTCGAAACAAGATCCGACGCAAACAAGCGGGAATAAGCCAGCTTGATTGCAAGACAGATCCACCTGGAAATAGAATGAGAAGAGATAGACTGCCTTTTAGGAATGAGAGACAGAAAGAATCTCTTCCGACCCCTCCTAATGAACTGAGTGTGAGTAATGTAAGTCCTGATCGTACGAACAGGACGAAGAAGAGGCCTCCGACCATCGACAGCAGGGAGAGCCCGAATGCAGATGGGAGGAGGTACTGAAACAGGAAGTTGATTCTTAGCCAGAAAAGAGCAATCAGTAGTGAAGGTGACACTTAGCCTCATTTCTGAAGAAGGCAGAATCAACAGATAGCGCATGAAGCTCACTGACTCGTCGAGCAGAAGCAAACGCTAAAAGCAAGCTGTCTTATAGGTGAGAAAATGCATATCGGTCTCAGATAAAGGCTCGAATGGCGCCCCCTCCAAACAGTGCAACACCCATGCCAAGTTCCACTTGGGTGTAAGACGCAAAACTAGAGGCCTCTTCAAAGAAAAGTGCCGAATGAGTTTGGAGAGAAAAAGATTACGACCGATGCACCGCTTTCCCACATAAGAGAAAGTATCAGACTGCATAGACCGATAGCCCTTAATCGTAATAGGCTGGAGGCCCTTGGAGTCAAAAAGATATACCAGAAAATCCGCAATTCGAGCGATTGACGGATCACGGTAATTCACATTGTGATCTGCACACCAGCGGCAGAAAAACCTTCCACTTCGCAGCATAAGTCATGCCAGTGGAATGTTGCCGCGATGCAGAAATGCACTCCACTGATCGTCTCGAAAAACCTCTACATCGGAGACTGGACCTGATAAAAGACAGGCGTGAAGGGACAGGCTCGCCAGGTTGTTGTGATACTTCCTGGGATGACCCTGGGAAAGAAGATCATGATGTAGAGATAGACAAATAGGCCGATCTGCCAACAGAGGTCGCAGCAGATTGATCCACACCCTCTGTGGAGACAGAGGTGTGATCAGAATGATCCTGCAACTGCAAGCACGAATCTTCGCTAATATTTGAGGAAGATATAAATTTTCTATAATTCATACGGTGCTATCAGAGTTATGCCCCATACAGTGCCCCCAAGGGACGTAGCCATTTCATTTGAACAAACATGAATTGCCATGAGCTCCTTCTGGTTGATATGAAGGCCCACCTGCTCGCTGTCCCACTCACCGTGAGTTGACAGACCGAGAGGATCCAACGTCGCACCCCAGCCCCGATCGCTGGCATCCGCATTAAGGATGCGATCGGCCAAAGGAAGATCCAATGGAACACCGTGTCAGCCAGGGAACACCGGCCCAAGGGTGAAGGTGACAAAGCAGGAACCGAGGAATAGGAAGTTCCAGGTCCAGCGGATCTACATTCGGACGCCAATGATCCAACAGAAAGTGATCGAGAGGTCGAACAAGCAAGCGACCGAGCGGAATGAGATCTGTCATCGAACCGCAAAAGCCCAGCATCTGAAGGAAAGTCCTGGCCGAGGCCGAGACCGAGGAAGATTGAAGCAGGTTCTGAGACAAGGCGGAAAGAATCGTCGCCTGAGAATGGGGGACCGACACTACATTGTGAAGGGTGTCGAAATCCATCCCCAAATGACAGAATGGCTGAGAAGGAAGGAGATCCGACTTCTCACGATTGACTCCGAAACCCAGCGACGCTAGCAGGCAAAGAAACTGCCGGACATCGAACTCCAGAGCAGCAGCATCGTGGTGCCGTTGGAGGATGTCGTCCAGGTAGGCTGACAAAGACACAGCCGACTGAGTACAGTGGAAAGCAAGCACATGTGACATCAGTTGGGTGAAAGCCCAAGGAGCCAGGTTCAAACCAAACGGGAGAGCTCTGAATTGATAGACTCGATCCCAAAACGAGAATCGAAGGTATTTCCGTGATGCCAGATCAATGGGTACATGGAAGTAGGCATCCTTCAGGTCGATACTGGCAGCAAAGTCGCCCTGATGAAGTGAACGTCGAACCAACCGGAAAGTCTCCATACTGAAATGAGGAGCTATTATGTACTCGTTCAGGATACTCAGATCGATGACAGGACGAAATTGGCCGTTTTTCTTCGGCACCAAGAAAAGTCTCTCGAGTTAAACCCCGGTGAAAGGGTGTTCCTGACCACCTCGATCGCCCCTTTGGAGAGGAGATTGTCGATCTCCTGCACCAGAAGGTCCCGACGCAGAGAATCGGAAGGGACCTGAGTCAGGAGGGGCACCCGAGATAAACTTGGGTGCCGATGCCGATGGAAGGACAGTCGCAGACCGGATTGAATGACGTCGAGGACCCAAGGGTCCGACGTTATCTCTGTCCAACGGTCGTAAAACAGCGACAGCCTTCCCCCAACTGGAGGCGAATCGAGGTGAGAACCTTCACTTGCGGCCTCGACGAGGCCCCCGAGAGGAGAAACCACCTCAGGAAGTGACAGAGTCCTGAGACTTTCCTGTCTGAGGCTGCCAGCGAGCCTGGCCACGTCGGCACATCTTATGAGCAGAAGAAGCAGACAGAGCCGAAAGCGTAGCCGATGTCGCCGATGAGGCAGACGCAGCAGCACGGTTGGCGGGCCTGGAACAACCACCACCCGCAGCAGCAGGTTGGTCAAGCTGCCACAGCAAAAGCTGGTCCTTCGAATGACGAAGAACTTCGCCACGAACAGCTTCCACGGAACCATGGAACAACTGAGGTCCCACCAAAGAGGCAGACCTCAGAACAGCATGTTGCTCAGAAGGAAGGGATGAAGAATCCAACACCGCATCCCGGCGTGACAGCTTCAAATTAGCCGTGTTACAAGCGTGAGCGTGTGTCAAGTTCATAAGAGCCTGTGACAAAACGCAAAAAGGCGCCTGAGCGTCATTAAACTCCCCTGGTGGAAAATATTCAGCCAGAGCAGCGACGACATGGTCCACGAGAGATAACATACCCAGCATCTCTCAGTACAGGCCCACCATAGATTCAACTACCGACATCGGGAGAACTGCCGACTTAGGCTTAGTTAACCCGAGGGAAGAAGAATCCTCATCCACAGTAGTCATCCCTTGGAATCGTAAACCCGAAACCGCAATGGAGGCAGAAAGGCATCAGCTCTAGAAAAGAAGGAACCCTTGAGGGCCTTAGAACGCATTTTGGCGTCTAAGCCCTGGATGGACTCAACAACCTGAGCCGATTGCAGAGGACGCAAAGTCCACAGTGGGCCGCGGCCGGACGGTCACAGATGGCTGGTCTGAAGGTTGAACTTCCGGCAATAAGCCAAAGACGAACTCCAAAGCCTGCCCCAAGACTGACAAGGGGGGCCCATCACCTTCCAGATAATCGTCATCCTCTGTAGCAGAGGAGACGTAGCCCAACTCGGGCTGACCAGCAGAAACCTCCTGGGAAGACTGAGCAGTATCCAAGGGGCCAGGCGAGACATCTCAGCGACCGACCAAAGGAGGTTGTGCCTCAAGAGGCACAGGGAGGCCAACTTGAGGGTTGCCAGAAAGCAACCGGGTGAGCGCCAAAACGGCCTGACGCAGGTCACCCTGAGAATCCGTCGCAGCAGCATCGCCCGCCGGAGTGTCCTCCCAAAGAACCCAAATCCTCAGAAGAGACCGGCATCGAACGTCGATCGGCAGACAGAATAGGGATATGGTGAGAAGACACCGGAGGATAGTCCCGATTGTGACGCCCAGGGGCCATCACTGACCTCTGCGAAACAGAAGGTCCTGCCTGCAAATCCTCGAAAGAGACTGACAGCGCACGTCGATCAGTAGCTGGACCTAGGACACGGTGAGAAGACACCGGAGGATTGTCCCAAGAATGACAGGAAGCTGTCATTGGCCTCAGCGCGGCAGACGGCCCTAACTGCCCATCCTCTGAGACCGACGGCAAGCATCAATTGACACCCAGACTCGGAACACAGTGAGGAATCACCAGAGGAAGGTTCCGAGAGTGACAGCTAACCGGGGCTGTCACTGACCACTGCCGAACAGCAGGCCCTGGATGCCAATGTCCCAACCCCATACTGCTAGGCGGCACGAAAGGAGGAACAATAAACGATTCACTTGAGGGGCGAGGAATCGCTGCCGAAGAGACCGACCGGCTCAACCGACTAGGAGCAAACCTACCCAGATGAGACGGAGCAGACAGCAAACCCGCACAGCCCCGCTGCGAGGCTAGGGGAGGCTGAGAGCACACAGACACACCAGCAGATACAGTCTCGGTCCCCCGAGACTGTAGACCATCCCCAGAGGAGATGGAAGAGCTACCATCATACAGAATAGGAACTGTAGTAACAACTTCCTCCGCAACTGTCGACGGCGTAGGAGGCAGATCGGAGAGGGTCACCGAGCTGACCTTGGAGAAGCTCTCTACGAAAACAGACGCCTCAAGAGTGACATCAGAAGACAAAGAGACCATGGTCTCCACGTCAGGTATCACTGAACTAGCACCGTCAACAGTTGCAGAGGAACACCGCCACAGAAGCCAGATCAGAATCCTGTGTGAAAGAGTCACCACGTGCACCAGTAGAAGAGTCTGCTACAGCACGTCTACCCTTACCCCGAGAACGAGGGGTTCTAGCTCTGGACAGAACCACCTTGTGAACAGAAGCCCAGAAATTAGAGGACCAAACCCCACAAATACCACGATTGGGCCTGAGTGCAATTGTTGCAAGTGACACATGTGGAATGAGAGTCGTCCACATGCTTCACTTGCAAGCAAGAGGTACAAGGAATAGTCTTTGGCATTATATGAATGAAAATAATGGAATCAAGTTTCCCTCGACAGAAAACAGCACAAAGGTCGCGTTCACACGTGGGGGAAAAACAAGATTAAGTGTGAAGAAACAAGCAATAATGATAAAAAATAACATTAATCAATAACAGTTTGGATAGCTTGACAAAAGGATACAATCCACTTGCACACATTTAAATGCAGAAAACACATATAATAAGTTGTTCACGAAGAAAAACAGCAAAGTAGCACGAGTCACAAAAATTTCTGACCATGTACAAATGGCAGAAATAAAAGGAATTGACGTCACGGTTGTTGCGCATGCGCTTGGTAAACGCAAGAGGTGTGCAGAGAGAGTACCTGTAATTTCGAGTGCTGGTCTCGCTCGACCATTTTTTCGATCTTTTTCGTGCTTTTGCACTCTAGTACTTTTCCAGCTCATTTGGAAAAGTTTCTAAAAGCTTGAGTTAGTTCCGAAGTAGGGCTTGCACTTATGTTACAGCCAACTGTAAACAATTGTGAGTAGGTTGAAAAGAAATGAACCCAGGGGGCCGATTTGAACAAACTTGAATCAGACCCACCCCACAATATTGTATACCAAATATCAAAAGTTTCTGCCTGCTGGATCTGGAGAAGAAGATTTTTAAAGAAATTTGCCTGAAATGCACTAAGTTCGAATTCGGGCTTCTATACTGAGCCCAAATATAAATCCAGGGGGCCGTTTTGAACAAACTTGAATGAGATCCACCCCACAATGTTGCATACCAAATATCAAAAGATTCTGCCTGCTGGATATGGAGAAGAAGATTTTTTAAGAAATTTGCCTGAAATGCACTAAGTTCGAATTCGGGCTTCTATACTGAGCCCAAATGTGAATCCAGTGGGCCGATTTGAACAAACTTGAATCAGATCCACCCTACAAAGTTGCATACCAAATATCAAAAGATTCTGCCTGCTGGATCTGGAGAAGAAGATTTTTAGGAAATTTGCCTCAGACCCATACCAAGATGCTGCATACCAAGTATCAAAAGATTCTGCCCACTGTTTCTGGAGAAGAAGATTTTTTAATAATTTTTCTATAATTCATACGGTGCTATCAGAGTTATGCCCCATACAGAGCACCCAAGGGATGTGGCCATTTCATTTGAACAAACGTGAATTGCCATATAGTAATGAACATCTACATGAAGTTTCGTGAAAATCGGACCAGTGGTTTCAGAGGAGAAGTCGTTTGAAAAATGTTCACGACGACGGACGAAGGACGACAGATGGTAAGTGATAAGTTGAGCTCCCTTCGGTGAGCTAAAAAGTAAAAAAAATAAAATAAAAAAAACGCCCGCCCGCATGAAATTTTACAAAAAATGGCCTGAGAAAAAGAAAATCTACTTTAAGGAGCTGAAGAACTGGATGAATAGTGCTATGTCGTTTTCGGAATCCGTATTGGTGAGGGTATAAAATATTAAACCTATTGAGGAAACTAGTTCGTCTCACTTCCAAGAGTTTTTCCATTACTTTTGAGATTACCAGAAGTATACTGATAGGTCTGTAATTTGTAAAGCTGTGCTCATCACACACTTTAAATATGGGTATCACCTTCGCGATCTTCATCCAGTCTGGTACTTTGCCATTTAGGAAAGAGCTGTTAATTATATGTGTTAGAGGATCGAATACTTCGTTTATTGTATGCTTAAGAAGACAGGTTGTGATATCATTGCAGTCTTTAGATAAGTTTGGCTTCATTAGCTCACCTGAGCAAAGCTCAAGGTGAGCTTCACTAATCGCTTTCCGTCCGTCGTCCGTCCATCGTCCGGCGTCGTCCGACGTAAACTTTACAAAACCAACTTCTCCGAAGAAACAACTGGTCCAATATTTTTCAAATGTTGGGTAAATGTTTATTACCTCATGTCAATTCAGATTTGTTCAAATGAAGTTGCCCCTCCTCCTGGGTGGGGACACACCCCCAAGGGGCACCAAAATCTTTGAAAATCTTCTTCTCATGAACCAGCAGTAGCAGAGACTTGAAATTTGGTATGCAGCTTCCTTTTGCAGTGTAGAATCAAGTTTGTTCAAGAGAAGTTTGTGGGGCATTATTTGCCATCATTATGGGAGGGGCAAAAATTTTGGCCACGCCTAAAATTTCTATTTTCTGAACCGTGAGGGCGATTTGAACCAAATTTGATATGAGATGATAATGGGTCATAAGTAGTTGATTGATGCAAAAAAAAAAAATTTTCTCATTGCCCCGTGGGAACCTCGGGAGCTAAAAATAGGAAAAACCTTAAAACTGACATATCTCCAAAATTACACGGCACAGAGAATTCTTATTTTGTATAAAGCTTACTTTTATCCAGTAGAATAGAATGGTTAAAAAAAATCCCTATCGGTATGATCAAAGGGTACTTTTTTCAGGACTTTGAAAATGTGCTGAGTCAGCACTTTTTAACACTGTAGGCAATGAGAAAAACATTAAAAAATCTTCTTCTCCAGATCCAGCAGGCAGAATCTTTTGATATTTGGTATGCAACATTGTAGGGTGGATCTCATTCAAGTTTGTTCAAATCAGCCCCCTGGGTTCATATTTGGGCTCAGTATAGGAGGAGCCCGATTTCGAACTTAGTGCATTTCAGGCAAATTTCTTAAAAAAATCTTCTTCTCCAGATCCAGCAGGCAGAATCTTTTGATATTTGGTATGCAACATTGTGGGATGGATCTGATTCAAGTTTGTTCAAATCGGCTCCCTAAATTCATATTTGGGCTCACTATAGAAGCTCGAATTCGAACTTAGTGCATTTCAGGCAAATTTCTTAAAAAATCGTCTTCTCCAGATCCAGCAGGCAGAATCTTTTCATATTTGGTATGCAACATTGTGGGGTGGATCTGATTCAAGTTTGTTCAAGTCGGCTCTCTAGATTCATATTTGGGCTCACTACAGAAGCTTGAATTCGAACTTAGTGCATTTCAGGCAAATTTCTTCAAAAATCTTCTTCTCCAGATCCAGAAGGCAGAATCTTTTCATATTTGGTATGCAACATTGTGGGGTGGATCTGATTCAAGTTTGTTCAAATCAGCCCCCTGGATTCATATTTAGGCTCACTATAGAAGCCCCGAATTCGAACTTAGTGCATTTCAGGCAAATTTCTTTAAAAAATCTTCTTCTCCAGATCCAGCAGGCAGAATCTTTTGATATTTGGAATGCAACATTGTGGGGTGGATCTGATTCAAGTTTGTTCAAATCGGCTCCCTAGATTCATATTTGGGCTCACTATAGAAGCTTGAATTCAAACTTATAGTGCATTTCAGGTAAATTTCTTAAAAAATCTTCTTCTCCAGATCCAGCAGGCAGAAACTTTTGATATTTGGTATGCAACATTGTGGGGTGGATCTGATTCAAGTTTGTTCAAATCGGCCCCCTGGGTTTATATTTGGGCTCAGTATAGGATCCCAAATTTGAACTTAGTGCATTTCAGGCAAATTTCTTTGAAAATCTTCTTCTCAAGATTCAGCAGGCAGAATCTTTTGATATTGGGTATGCACCATGCTTAGGGGGTGAGATTCAAGTTTGTTCAAGCCAAGTCCCTGGGTTCATATTTGGGCTCACTGTGGTAGCCCGAATTATAACTTAGTTCAAAGTGAGGAATTTTCTTTAAAAATCTATTCCAGAATGTTTTGATATTTGGTATGCAGCATCCTTAGGGGGTGAGATTCAAGTTTCTTCAAGCCATGTCCCTAGGTCCATATTTGGACTCACTGTGGGAGCTTGAATTGTAACTTAGTTCAAAATGATGAATTTTCTTTAAAAAATCTTCTTCTTCAGATCCAGCAGTCGGAATGTTTTGATATTTGGTGTGCAGCATCCTTAGGGGGGTGAGATTCAAGTTTGTTAAAGCCAAGTCCCTGAGTTCATATATGGGCTCCCCATGGGAGCCTGGATTATAACGTAGTTCAATATGAGGAATATTCTTTAAAAATCTTCTTTTTTTTTAGATCCACTGGTAAGCTTTTCTTAGGAGGAGCAGATGCAACTTGTTGAAATCAATTCTCTGGGTTGATATTCAGGCTACCATGTCAGGTGAGCGCCCTCAGGCCCCTTGGGGCCTCTTGTTTTATGTACTACTCGGTTGACTTCTGTAGGATTTGTGGGTATAAAATAAAGATTATTAGAGACATTGTTGTCCATGTAGTCTGAGTAGGACTTATTAGGTTTCTGAATCTGTTCGGATGCATTTTTTCCAATGTTGATAAAAAAATTGTTGAATTCTTCTGTGATGTCATGGAGTTCGCTTAACTCGATGTTGTCCTGGATGAAGAATGAGGGTAATCTGGCTTCACGTTTTCCTTTATTGATGGCTTCGTTTAAAATCTGCCACGTTCTTCGCACACTGTTTTTGTTTTCGTTTAGGATATCTCTATAATAGGTAGCTTTACATTGTTTTTTTACCTTGTTGAAAATTCTACAGTAGTTTTTATCCCAGCATTTTCAAAAATGTGGGGAAATAGTCGTGATCTCCATCCGTCCGTCCGTCCATCCATCCGTCCGTCCATCTGTCCGTACGTCTGTCCATACGTCACACCCTGAAAGGCTCCAAGGGTATTCAATTCGAACCATTTAAACTATGCTAAGGTGTTCAGGTAGCAACTCTATATGTGCATGAAGGTTTCGGAATTTTGATTTGGCCCCAGGTGGTTCCAGTGAAACTACTTTTATCATTCGAAATAAGTTTTCATCGAGAGGCTCCTAGGGTATTTAATTCTTTTGTTCTGGCGAACACGTTTGAGAGGGAATGCTATTTCATAAGCTTTCATATAGATTTTTAGGAAGGTTTCATATGACTCATTGGGACAATTCGATTGCATTACAGGGTTAAAATCACTTTGCAAGATAAATGTTTTGAATTCAACAATTCTTTCTGCATTTATAATTCTTTTTAGTGTAAAGTGTGGTGTATCTTTTGGTTTGGGTTTTTCTTCAATATAAAAAACACCAAAATGATCTGACACATCAGATATGACTATTCCAGGTAGTGCTGTTCATGAAACGTTATTGGAGAAGATATGATCTAGCAGACTAGCAGAACGGCAGGTTACTCTCGTTGGCTTGGTGATATAAGGCAGAAATCCCTGACTGAACATGAGATCAACAAATTCTTCCGTTTTTGAGTGTGTAGTTGCTTTTAGAAGGTCTAGGTTAAGATCCCCCACAATCTAAACTTTATGCCATATTTCCAAGACTAAAAAAAAGAGGAAAAAAAGAAAAGATGAAAAACATTTATGTATCATGAAAATTTTATTGAGATTAGTAGAAGGCGCTTGTCGGTTTTTGACGCTACGTAGGAGAGAGGGTTAATAAATAGCCGGGTGAGTACTATGGAGGGCTGAAGTTATCTTTCTAATAATGGAACAAGTGTGGGAGGCTAGACGAGTTGTTAACTATAAGTATACTACAGTGATATGTGTATCACAATATTGTGATGAGAATTTAGTAGCATGTCTACAACAGGAATAGTTTTGATGCATAATAGAACTTGATAAAAAAATGGAGATCACAGATCTAAAATTATGAACCTAGACAGCAATTCTGTCATGCACACACACACACACACACACCCACACCCTCCATCCATCCATCACCCATTCTAGATGGTGTAGATGGATGGATGGAAGGACGGACGGACTGACAGATGGGTGGGCAGATGGATGGACAAATGAACGAATGAATTCTTAATCCAACACGAATGGTATATGACATTTGTAAACATATTCTTGAATAACTAATTTCTTCCATCATGTCGAAAACACAGCCCGTGACCCTCACTGGAACAAGCTTATTACAATGGGGGGGTCATCAGTGCATTTTTCAGAAAAGCTGGAAATTTCATTTTATGACCGCCTAAAGCATTGCCAAAGGTCATACATGTATTTTTAAAAGTGGGAGCCAAACATTTTGAAAATGCATTTCATCATACACTTTCCACATTTTTGACCCCTCCCCCATCAATTTTTTAGAGCATGGTATAATCTAAGACCAAAAAAAAAAATAGTGCCATACATTTTGAAAGACGGTCAAGCTGGCATCTCGAGCACAGTATCACAATGGAGGTTCGAAATATGTGCCAAGGTAATTTGAGACACCCTGTCATTATTGATTGCATATAGCAGAGATATTGGTAATCAAATTAGACCCTCTAATGCATTCCTAAAGTTCAAATGTAATGTTTAATTGTCCAAAATGTCGGCAGGGCTAAAAATTTTGAAAGGCAGCAGAGTCAAAATTTTAAAAGCAAGAGACATGTGCACATCAGACATATTGGCCTGAAACCAATGCATGGTTTGAAATATGAGGGGGGGGGGGGGGGGGAGTGGTGGGAGGGGGGGGGCTGCCAATCTTCAGTTTGTTTTCAGATCATTTGTTTTTGCATGAAACTCTTCAATTACAGTACATAACAATGTAATTCTGATTTCTTCAATATCCATTTCTGATTTCTGTATAGAACATGGTAAAAGGCGTGCACACAAGTTATTTTGGTTTTTTTTTTTAAATTTATCAGATTCCCATATGAAAATATTTAAAGCCTGTTCACAAAATCCCATTTCTGATTTCTTCAGAGATATTTTTACTCCCGAAAATAAGTCTCCATAAATTCTCTCTTTATCTAGTTTAGTTTAGAGGCTTTAACATTTTCACACACACTCGAATTAACTGATTACTGTAAATTCTGTTTCTCTAGTGTTGTTACTTGCTTTGTTTACCCCTTTGCACCCTGGTGGCCGTTTTCTGGCCAGGAACATGATACGTCAAAACTTCATTGTATAGGATGGCTGTTCAGTAAATGTGTGGGGGTGGACCAATCAATATTTTCAATGTGCAGCCTGCATGCTGAAAATATTGATTGGTCTACCCCAAATAATGAATATGGACTCTTCTAATTGCTGCCATTGAACTGGCATGGAAGATACCACTAAAGTTCAAAGGGTTAAATATCATATGGAAATGAGTTTTTGTCACTGGAGATGCACATATTTTATGGGAGAGACCTAACCTTGGTAGGTGATCAACTTACAAACTCTACATACACAGAATTAGCAGTGGCTGAAGGCAAGTGCACCATCAACATGCAGAAGTGTACAACGCCACTGTGCACCCACATTGGCAATCATATATAGTGTCTTGCCCAAGAACACAACACAGTTAGCACTGCTCAGGGTCAGACTGTCTACTTTCAGCTTTGAGTCCAATGTTCTAACCAATGAGTCACTACACTGCCTTCACAGTACGGCCGCCATGGACTGGTCACTATCCATGGTGGGCATTATTTCAACGGACACAATAATATAAAATTGCAAGCACTAATTATAGGAACAATAATAAAAAAAATTTAATTAATGAAGCACCGGGTACAACCCAGTGCTTTATTAAGTAAAATGTTGCTGACGATTTTTATTACCTGGTAAATGCATGCGTGGACATCACTGCCCATGCATGGATAACGACGACCCGTCTGCGGTGACTGTTCTGTACAAGGCATACTTTGTGCACATGGGGCATTCTGAATAAGTATATCAATATAACTTTGTCTAGATGTTGAAATTTCCCAATCCTTAATCACATAGTATCTGTCATTTCTTTACAGTAAGGCATGGTGTTTTTGTTTAAGGAAAAGCCTTAGAATGAATATAACTTAAACCTTCTGCATTATATTTATAGCGTTTAACATGTCCCATTAATCCCATTGTTCAATGAACTATAATGAGACAATCTTACCAAACTGACCATTATCTTACTGGTGAAATATTTCCTTCTGAGACAAGTTTAGGTGTAACTGTGATGTCTTGTTGAGAAAAATCAGGTTTGTCCATATATTTGTTCAAGTTTTGAGTAAGGACATAGAATTGTTTTATTTAGGTGATGCAGAGGGTAAAAAATCCTATAAACACTTACGTTACAGTACAGACATTCTATGCCAGCAGGAAACTTCAAGATGATGTATGGAGATGATAAAAGATCATTAAGCTCTGTCTTTTGCATTTTTACTTCTATTAATGTTCATTTTACCAAACATTTCATCAAAATATACTTGTTATGCACTTTATTTTTTTCATTTTTGTCAACTTAAATTTTGGCCAAATTTGATATTGACTCATATAAGTAATGACAAACAAATTTACTATGAAAATCCCTAATCTGAAATTACATAAAATTCAAATAAATATTCAAAAATTATACACCAAAATGAAGAAACTACGAAACACCTTTGCTGAAAACACTCCATAGGCTACCAGTACAGGCTTGAATTGAATGCAAAATTGCGCTTCTTGTGTTCAAACACTTCAGTGAAAATCTTCCAACTTATCTCTCGGCATAGCTCAGCATGAACATGTGGAGTCAGGTGCTGTCCTCAATGCTGATTATGGAATCATGAATGTCTCAAAAGAAATTTTGAAATGTTTGAAAGACATTACTACTGTTTCCAGGCACTAAAATGGCTTGCCGTTCCATAGCTGGCACTGTAAAGTAATTCTGGATTTTATAAACATGTCTGCAAACATTTACTATTCAAATACTCATTGGGGGCGCGGTGGCTAAGTAGGTAAAGGCGCAGGCTGCAAGCCGAGAGGTCCTTGGTTCGAATCCCACCTGCGGCAACCGCTTTGTGTCCTTGGGCAAGACTCTTCACCCCACTGCCCATGTGGGGGCACGGTGACATCGTGTACTAAGGCATACTACACGTCGATGGTGCACTTGTCTTCAACCAATGCTAACCCTGCTTGTGTGGAGTTAGTATGTTGGGGAGCTGACAGTTGCTCGCCATTGCTCGGTGGTTCTCTCTGGGTACTCCGGCTTCCTCCACCTGTAAAACTGTCATGGTCATGATTAGCCATTGTGCAAAAATATGTGACCTTAAACCCCAATAAATAAATAAATAAATAAATAAATAAATAAATAAATAAATAAATAAATAAATAAATAAATAAATAAATACTCATTCATTCTGGAGATGTGTATATATTGATTTTAAGATGCCACCGTCACCCCACTGTGATATCTGAATAGGAAAGTTTGCAGACATGTTTTAAAATGATAATAGTGATCCATGTATCAATGTATCTGTGAGAGAATGTATGTGTATGTGTGTATATGTATGTATGCAATTATTGTACAGCCATTGAGCACTGTGTGTGGATTCTAGGCTTTAAAATTATTATTATTATTATTATTATTATTATTATTATTATTATTAGTAGTAGTAGTAGTAGTAGTAGTATTATATGCATTTCATCCAAAAGGAATTTCTTAAAATCTTGAAGCCAAAAAATTTCAAAACCCAACCACAGTTTCTGGAGATATGTGCATTATTGAGTGAGATGAAGGCCCAACCCTCACCCATTTCACCCAAAACTATAAACAGTGGAATATACACCAGAACCTGTGCTATTTTCTGCAAGAGGACATATATGGTGTTAGAAAAAAGACACATCCTGACATTTTAGAAAAGTTATTCTGTTTATTGTAAAACATTATAATGAATGTGCTATTGACAGAACTAGTACAGAAGTTAAGTATGAAGCTCCAGGACGCCCAAGACAAATGTGGCAGGTAAAATCTTATTAAAAATGATAGTCAAGGACCCAAGATGATATTCTGTGACCCAGGCTTTAATAGTGTGTATAGGAACCATGTGATTGGACGACAGCCTCAAACCCCATGTCACCTGTCAGGCGTCTTATGCACTGCTGGTGTAAGTTTTGCCATTCATGGTGCGAAGCTTGTTGCAGTTCTCGTAAATTGGCCACTGGAGGATCCAGCCACTGTACTTTGCGGCCCATGATATCCCATGTGTGCTCTATTGGATTTAGGTCTGGATTCATGGCAGGACAAGTGATGGTTGTGATGGCATTCTGCCATAGAAAAGTTCTCACCTGCCTAGAACGGTGCCATCCATATAGACTGGTCTGGTAGCAAGAGGGTGGTCATCAAAGTGTGGTACTACGGTCGTATCCAGAATTTCATGCCTGTACCTCTCTCCGGTCAGTGTACCCTGCAGTGATCAAGTCCAATTTGCAGTCACATGAGGGGCAATCCAAACCATAACTGATCCGTCATCAAAAGGCACTTTGAGTCGAATGTTCTTGGGCATGTATGCCATGTTTCGATGGCGCCACACCAAAATATGCCCATCTGTAACATGCAGCAAGAAACTGCTTTCATCTGACCAGTGGATACACCTCCAACACCTTGTTCCAACCATGTTGTGCTAAACACCATGCCAAACGGTTCCTGCCATGGCGATCGAGCAACCTTGGATGTTTGATCACCCTCCTTGATCTCAGACCTGCTGATCTGAATTGATTTCTCACTATTTGGTTTGATAACTGTCTGCATGGCATCCAGTTCTCCTTCAGAAAAGTGCTTGTGGCAAAGGGTCATGGTCTTACCAATCTAAGCAGGCCATGATCTTCACAGGCTGATGTCACCCGAGACCTTCCAGATCTTGGCCAGTCCTTTACCTCATTAGTTTCCCTGCACTTCTGTACCAATCTGCTCATCACTGAATGGTGGTACCCTAGCTATTGACCAATAGCCCTGTAAGACATTCCTGCATTAGCCATGCCTATTATTCACCAACTTTCACTATCAAATAATCTTCTGCGAGCCATAGTACCAAGTTAATGTTAATGTAAGGTAAGTATTGTTCAGAGTAAGCTCAATATGACCTGAAATGATAGTGCTCTTATAGCAATGCATGGGTGGCTTGCTCTATACATGACCTATAAGAGCTCTGCACGTCACAGCTGAGTATACACACACTGACATGTTATCTCTGGATAATTGTTAAGTTCATTAAAAACATGATTGTAAAAACTATGTTTTTGTTCCCACATCAGTGTGTAACTTTTTCAGGTGGTGCTTAGCTTTTTTCCAGGTGTATATTATTATTATTTGATGCTTGAAATTCTATCACACACATATTCAGTTGGTCATACAAATGGAGGTTACAAATGGAGGTTTGTGATATCCGATTTTTAGAGGTTGAGGGGTACAGCACATGATGATGGGAAGTCCATGCATCATGAATACTACGTGATTGGCCCACTAAATGGGATAAAATTCACCCTCTGGGAACCTCATTATGCAAATGTCAGACTGCTTATTTTCAGGCCTGCCGAGTAAGCTATTAATTCTTACTTAACGAATCAGTTGCATCTGCGACGCAATATACAAATTGTGCAGTAGAAATTTTTTTAAAAACTTCACAAAACCATATCATGTGGCCCCCCTCACTGGAACAAGCTCATCAAGCTCGTTCCAAAGGGGGGGGGGGGGGGGGGGGGGGGGGGGGGGTCACATGATATGGGTCTTGTTGATTTTTTTTTAAGAATTGAGAAAAAAATTAAAATATGTGTTTTCTACGAAGGATTAAAATCTGTTCATGGGGGAAATTAGGCCACATATTACAATGTGTGCAGGAAATGTAAACAATACACCATGAATTATAGGCTGTAGCACTCTAAAGTTTCAAACTGATCAAATTTCACTTTCCGAGAATCGGTACATAAAACAACATAATTTGACAAACCTTTGATGGTCAGTAATATTACTCACTGTCTTTTCGCTTATGCATTCTGAATCATCTGACTGACTTACAAATTTCTACATTAAAATTGCATTTCACATATTATACCAAACTCACATAAATTTGAATATTGCTGCGGAAAAGCTTATTCGAAAACTCGGGTAATGTTTTTTTTAATCCAAACTTACTGTGTTCTAGTGGAGTGAATGGTGTGCAGATGTTCATTGATGTTTTTCTTCAAAATAATTTCCTGATTCTGGAACTCAATAATAGTGTGCTTCACTTCAAATGGTAGAAAGCAGTATACACAGTGCCTCCCATTTTCAACATCGAATGACTGCCACAAACAAATTCAGAAGAACTCGGAGTTGTGAACAAGTGCCCTGAATGACTAGTATTCCAACTACTTCATCAAAGCATGCTTTTGAAGTTGAGTCAGAACTGAGACATAATAGTTGGGATAAAGCAGGCTTACACCCCTCAATCATCTCTGTGAATTTCAGGTGATTTCTATGTAGCTTCCACTTTCAGAAAACTGAGGGTATAAATTATCTCAACCATTGATTTATTTATTTACTAGTGTTTAAGGTCACATACTTCTGCACAATGGCTTAACGTGACTGCAGCATGGAGAATAAAGTCAAGTTTCGTCAATCGTTTATACCCATGTTGCCCATTTTAGAGGACTTTCCACCCCAAGTATTGGTGACTGGGTCGTATTTTACCAGTAAAAACAGAGCTTGTTTACCAAAGAAAACAGCACTGCCTCACTTTCCAGGGAGTATCTCAACCATTCATTGCTACAGAAATTATGACACTATTTCAAAACAGAGAGTAAATACGGAAAACCAAATAGTAATATTTGATTTTTTTCAGCACCACTGAACAAAGGAAGAAAATCAAGTGCATGAGCATGAACACATTTCTTTTAGTCAGACAAAAATAAACAAAAGGGAAAGAAATGTAAATATACCTTGGAGAAAAAAATAATAATTTACTGCAAAATCACTTCGTGCTAAAAACTAATGTTACTATGTTTAGTTATGTTGAACCCCAAACAGTTGAAACCAAAATATTTTCAATCAATTTTTCTTTTTGCAAAGGCAAAAGAAACCTGTCATTATTGAAGGTGGATGAAAAAAATTACATGCAATCATGCACCAACAAAGGTATTCTGGCTATCAGAAACTCAGAGGGCACAGGGTATGGGGAAAGAACACAAGAGGCCCCGTTCATACCTCCCAACATACTAACTCCACACAAGCAGGGTTAGCATTGGTTGAAGACAGGTGCACCATTGACGTGCAGTACACCTTAGTACACAACTAAAGTGGGCAATGGGGGTAAAATGTCTTGCCCAAGGACACAATGCAGTTGTTGCAGGTGAGATTCAAACTGAGGACCTCTCGGCTTGCAGCCTGCACCTCTGCCTCCTGAGCCACTGTGCTCCCCCCCCCCCCCCCCCCCCCCCCCCCCCCCCCCCCCCCGTTCATCTTACAAAGTTGTTTAAAAAAGGATATAATTAGCATCTATGGCTAGTTAACACAACAGAAGAATGAAGTTACTTAATTATTTAGAACTCTGTTGTACATGTCAGATGATTTTTTCTAGTACTGGGATTATTATTATTATTTCTGGAGGTTTCATGACACTTTCCACAGCCAGGGTCACCTCATGTCGAACAGTTTTACGGGTGGGGAAAGCCACAGTACCCAGTGAGAACCAATGAGCAATGGCGAGCAACTGTCAGACTCCTTAACATACCAACTCCACACAAACAGGGTTAGCATTGGTTGAAGGCAAGAGCATCATCAACGGGTAGTATGCCTAAGTACACAGTCCCACAATTCCCCCACATGGACAATCGGGATGAAGTGCCTTGCCCAAGGACACAACGCAGTTACTCCTGGTGGGGATCGAACCATGGACCTTTCAGTTTTAAGTCCAATGCCATAACCACTCAGCCACTGCACTCCCTCTAGTATTGGGATGCTACCAAAGAAATACTGCACAGATTTGCAAGTATGCTAGGGAGCATTGCTAGGGACTTAACTTGAACAAACTTGAATCTGATCCCTCCCCATGCACACCCACAGGATGCTGAATACCAAATATCAATAGATTCCGAATGGTGGACCTGAAAAAGATTATTCATTATATTGCACCAAGTTAAAATTTGGTTCTCTTTCCCCCTCTACCCCCCCCTCCAATAGGGTATCCTAATATGAATTCAGGGACTTGATTTGAACAAAACTTGAATCTGAGCCTGGCTAGAATGTTGTTTCCCAAACATTAAAACACTCTGAATGGTGGTACTCAAGAACATTTTAAATTTCTTAGAATATTAATCTTCTGTGCCAAGCTGAAATAGAAAGCCCAAATATTACACAAGGGACTTTATTCCACCACCCCCTCCCCCACCTCCACACCCTAAGGATTTTGTATACCCCAAATATTAAAAGATTCTGACTGGTGGTCAGAAGAAAATTTCAAGAATATTCCCAATAAAAGTACAAAGTTCAAATTTGGGTTCCCATAAGGAACACAGATATAAAAACCCAGGAACTTTATTTGAACAAACTGAATCTGCCCCCTCTAAGGATGCTGTGTACTAAATATCAAAAGATTATGACTAGTGTCTCTCAAGAAGCAGATTTTTGAAGATTATTAAGCAAATTGAGATAAGTTAAAATTCAGGCTTGAATACGGAGTCAAAATATTAATCCAGGAACTTGATTTTAACAACTTGAATCTGACTGAGTAGCCCCTGTCTCTCAGTATTTTGAGTGGTAAGGGACAGTGCTTATCCCTTTTATTGTCAAGATTGAATAAAAGATAAGTAAAAAGCTTTATTTGCACATTGCAATTATTCTTTTGGAACAGTATCCAAAGACTTAAATTGACTTAGAAAATTTCAGTATTATAATTTGTATAATCTAAGAATCAGCAAACCTTTTCATCATGGTATTTATTGTGACAGAATTTATTTCTGACTTTGAAAGCTCTTCTAGATGGTCCATTTGGACCCTCTTAGACTGAAACTCACCCCCACCCCACCCACTCCTCTGAACCATAACCTACTAGTGCCCTTGAACTAAAAAATTAGAACTAGAACTATGAAAAACAGAAATTCAAGTCCAGCGAGAAAAAGAAGAGAGAGAATTCAAATTACAGGAAATTGAAATTCAGGCTCAAAAACAAAGGAAACAGATTCCGGTTCACAGACTCAAAGAGAAAGTGAACAAATACAAATTAAGGCTCAAAAAGAAAAAGAGGAAAGAGAAAATTAAATAAAATTAGAAGAATTAGAAATTCAAAAAGAAATTAAAATTTTTTAGTAAATTTTGTTTCTTAACATACCTACCACAATTGTTTACAATTGGCTGTAACGTAAGTGAAAGCCCTACTTCAGAACTAACTCAAGCTACTAACTTTTCCAAATGAGTTGGAAAAGTGGAAGAGTGCAAAAGCACGAGAAAAAAAGTTCGAAATGGGGTCGAGCGAGACCGGTGCTCGACATTACAGGTACTCTCTCTGCACACCTCTTGCATTTACTGAGGGCATGCATGCGCAACAACAGTGATGTCAATTCCGAATTTACGCCAATGAGAAGTTTGTGATTTAGAAGGGAAGGCAACAATATCAAAAGATATCAAAAGATATCCCCTAGGAGGGTGGGCCTCCAGTAAACAATTGTGGTAGATATGTTAAGAAACAAATTTTACTAAAAAAATTTAATTTCTTCTCAACCTACTCACAATTGTTTACAATTGGCTGAATAAACAATAGGAGGAGGTGAATCACATAACCAATACCAACAAGCACCGCAGAAAGAAATGCAAGGAGGGCAGAGAATGACAGTGAAACATGTAAAAGAAGAAAGCAGAAAGGTGCTGAAAAAGAAGCTGAAACACCAACACCACAGTGTTGAAAAGAATAAAGCACCTGAAAAGAACAAGGCTGAGCGATGCACAAATCTGAAAATACGTATTTAACGAGGGCGCACAACAGCCTGAGCAGCAACGAGAGGGCCTAAAGAAAAAAGGTCCTCAGATTGCTGCTGTAGGTGGAGGAGATAAAAGGAGGAGAAAGTAGAATCATTCCTCCAGTAAGCCGCATTCATAACATCCCTGAGCAAAACAGAATTGAAGAACGCCCAGGAAGTAGAAATGGTATGAACCTCATGAGCATTAAATTGGTTCGAAACAAGATCTGAAGCAGACAATCTGGAATAAGCCAGCTTGACTGCGAGACAAATTCATCTGGAAATCTCTTCCGACTCCTCCGAATGAACTGTGTGCGATTAATATAAGTCTTGATCGCACGAACAGGACAAAGAGGCCTCCGGCCATCGACAGCAGGGAGAGCCTGAATGCAGATAGGAGGAGGTACCGAATCAGGAAGTTGATTCTTGGCCAGAAAAGAGCAATCAGTAGTGAAGGTTACACTGTTAGCCTCATTTCTGAAGAAAGCTGAATCAACAGAAAGCGCATGAAGCTGACTGACAAGTCTGGCAGAAGCAATGCTAGAAGGAAAGCAGTCTTATATGCGAGAAAACGCATATTGGTCTCAGATAAAGGCTCAAACAGCACCCCCTCCAAGCAATGTAACACCCATGCCAAGTTCCATTTGGGTGTAAGATGCAAAACTCGAGGCCTCTCCAGAGAAAAGTGCCAAATCAGTTTGGAGAGAAAGAGATTACGACAGATGTACCGCTTTCCCACATAAGAGAAAGTATCTGACAGAATAGACCGATAGCCCTTAAAAGTAACAGACTGGAGGCCCTTGGAGTCAAAAAGGTATACCAGAAAATCCGCAATTTGAGTGATTGACTGATTTCGGTAATCCACATGTTGAGCTGCACCCTAGCGGCAGAAAACTTTCCACTTAGCAGCATAAGTCATGCCAGTGGAATGTTGCCGTGATGCAGAAATGCACTCCACTGTTTGTCTCGAAAAAATTGCGGTGTAGAGGTAGATGAATTGGCCGATCTGCCAACAGAGGTCGCAGCTGATTGATCCACACCCTCTGCGGAGACAGGGGTGCGATCGGAATGACCATGCAACTGCAAGTGTGAATCTTCACCAACACCCGAGGAAGAATCGGTGCAGAGGGAAGGCATAGCTGATCCAACCTGTCCAGTCCAGAGACAGAGTGTCTACCACAAAAGCAAGTGGATCCGGACAAGGGGAGACAAAGGTCTCTACCTGATGATTCCAGCGAGTGGCGAAAAGGTCGACAAGAGGACAACCCCACAGCTTGCAAATCGTCTGATACACCGACCGATGCAGCATTCATTCAGTGGGAAGGACACTGTCCCATTGTGACAGGGAGTCTGCTAGGACGTTGAGACATCCGGGAATGTGCTGAATGGCCACCCAAGCATTTACATCCCACGCTAACAGCAGAAGATCACGAGATAGCCGATACATGGGAATCGATACACGATTCCGGATGTAGGCCACCACTGTTGAATTGTCCCAAAGAAGCAGGACTGTGTGATTCGACAGGTGAGAGATTCATTGCTAAAAACTCAACAGAAGAGCAAGGAGCTCCTCCTGGTTGATATGAAGGGCTATCTGCTCGCTGTTCCACTTGCCGTGAGTAGACAGACCGAGAGGATCCAATGTCATACTCCAGCCCCAATCGCTGGAATCCGCAGAAAGGATGCGAACAGCCGAAGAAAGATCCAACGGGACACCCTGAGTCAACCAGGGAACATCGGCCCAATGGTGGAGGTGACAAAGCAAGGACCGAGGAACAGGAAGTTCCAGGTCCAGAGGATCCACATTCGGATGCCAATGATCCAACAGGAAGTGTTGGAGAGGTCGGACAAACAAGCGAAGCAGTGCAATGAGATCAGTCACTGAACCGCAAAGACCCAGCATCCGAAGAAAAGTCCTGGCCTAGACTGAGGAGAATCAGAGCAGGTTCCGAGTCAAGGTGGAAAGGATCACCGCCCGAGCAATGGGAACCGACACCACATTGTGAAAAGGGTCGAAATTCATTCCCAAATGACGAAATTGCTGGGAAGGAAGGAGATCTGACTTCTCGCAATTGACTCTGAAACCCAGTGATGCCAGCAGGCCAAGCAACCGTCGAACATCGGACTCCAGCATTGTGGTGCCGTTGGAGGATGTCGTCCAGGTAGGCCGACAAAGTCACAGCCAACTGAGTACAGTGAAAGGCGAGCACGTGACATCAGTTGGGTGAAGGCCCAAGGCGCCAGGTTCAAACCGAACGGGAGAGCTTTGAATTGAAAGACACGATCCCGAAACGAGAACCGAAGGTATTTCCGGGACACCAGGTGAATGGGTACATGGAAATAGGCATTCTTCAGGTCGATACTGGGTGCAAAATCGCCCTGATGAATCGACTGTCGAACCGACCTGAAAGTCTCCATGCTGAAACGAGGTGCTATTATGGACTCGTTCAGGATACTCAGATCGATGACAGGATGAAACTGGCCGTTTTTGTTCGGCACCAAGAAAAGTCTCGAATAGAACCCCGGAGAAAGGGTGTCCCTGACCACCTTGATTGCCCCTTTGGAGAGGAGATTGTCGATCTCCTGCACCAGAAGGTCCAGACGCTGAGGATCGGAAGGGACCTGAGTCGGGAGGGCACCCGAGATAAACAAGGGTGTCAATGGAGGACATATGCAGACCTGATTGGATGACGTCGAGGACCCAAGGGTCCGACGTTATCTCTGTCCAATGGTCGAAAACAGCGACAGCCGCCCCCCGACTGGGGCGAATCGAGGTGAGGACCTTCATTTGCACCCTCGACGAGGCCGCCGAGAGGGAAAACCAACCCCTCGGGAAGCAAGTCCTGAGACTTTCCTCCCTGAGGCTGCCAGCAAACTTGGCCGTGTCGGCATTTCTTCTGAGCAGAATGAGCGGCTGGAGCTGAAGGCGTGGCTGACGCAGCTGGGTACTTTGCGGGCCTGGAACGACAACCACCCGCAGCAGCAGGTTGGTCCAGCTGCTGCGATAACAAAAGCTGGTCCTTCGAATGACGAAGAACCTCACCACGGACAGCTCCCGTGGGACCATGGAACAGCTGAGTTCCAACCAAAGAGGTAGACCTCAGAACAGAACGCTGTTCAGAAGGAAGGGATGGAGAAGTGTCCAACTCTGCATCCTGGCGTGCAAGCTCCAAATTAGCCGTGTTGCAGGCATGAGCATGTGTCAGGTTCATAAGAACCTGAGACAAAACACGCAAAGGTGCCTGAGCATCATCAAATTCCCCTGGCGGAAAATAGGCAGCCAGGGCAGTGACGGCATGGTCCGCAAGAGACAACATGCCTAGCATCTCTCGGGACAGGCCCACTATGGATTCAACTACCGACATCGGGAGAATTGCCGACTTAGGCTTAGTTAACCCGAGGGAAGAAGAATCCTCGTCCACAGTAGTCAACCCTTGGAAGACTGGTGGACAGACAGATTCGTAAACACGAAAACGCGATGGAGGCAGAAATGCATCAGATCATGAAAAGAACCCTTCAGGGCCTTGGAACGCATTTTGGCATCCAGGCCCTGGAAGGACTCAACAACATGAGCCGATTGCAGAGGGCGCAAAACCCCAGAGCTAGAAGGCTCGACAGGATTGCGGCGCTCCACAGAGGACCACGGCCGGACGACCTGCCTCAGTAGGGAGACAGTGAGAAGACACCGTAGGACATTCCCAAGAGTGAAGGCCAGGGGCATTCACTGACCTCTGCAAAACAGAAGGCCCTGCCTGCAAATCCTCTAGAGAGACCAACGGCGTACGTTGATCGGTAGCTGGACCTGGGACACGATGAGAAGACACCAAAGGATTGTCCCAAGAATGACAGGAACCTGCCATTGGCCTCTGCGAGACAGAAGACCCAACTACCCATCCTCTGAGACCGATGACAAGCATCGATCGACAGCCAGACTTGGGACACAGTGAGAAATCACCGGAGGAAGGTCCCAAGAGGGACAGCTAACAGGAGCCGTCACTGCCCTCTGCTGAACAGAAGGACCTGGTTGCCAATGTCCCAGCCCCATCCTGCTAGTTGGCTCACCAGCAGGGGAAGGTGGAACAAGAAACGATTTGCCAGTGGAACGAAGAATTGCTGCCGAAGCGACCAAGCATCGTCCCAATTGGCCAGGAGCAAACCTAGCCAGATGAGATGGGGCAGCCAGCAAACCCGTACAGCTTCGCTTAGAAGGCAGGGTAGACTGGGAGGCCTGTGACACACCACCCGATACAGCCTCGGACCCCCAAGACTGTATACCATCCCCAAAAGAGATGGCAGAAGCACTATCATGCAAGATAGGAGCAGCATGAACAATTTCCTCAGCAACTGCAGATGATGCAGGTGGCAAATCGGAGAGAGCGACCAAGCTGACCTCAGGAAAACTCTCAACGAAAACAGTCACCTCAAGGGTGACCACCGGAGCCAGGCATCCCAGCACCAGCACTGCCCACAGTTGTCGAGGAACCATGTGTACTCACAGAAATATCCGAGGAGGCATGGCTACCTTTGCCCCGAGAATGAGGAGCTCTAGCTCCGGTTAGAACCACCTTGTTAACGGAAGCCCAGAACTTGGAAGACCAAACCCCACAGGGATGGGCCTGAGAACAATTGTTGCAAGTGACGCAAGTACCGTGAACATCATCGACATGTTTCACCTGCATACAAGAAGGACAAGGGAGTGTTTTCGGCACTGTCAAAAAAGATGACAGAAGAATTTCTTGTGGGAAAAATCCCCCAAAATAATCCAAAGAATCAAGCTTCCCACCGGCGGAAAACCGATCAACGTGGGTCATGTTTTCGCGTGCGAAAAAGGCGAGATGAGCAAAGATAACACAAGCTAAAATGAGCATATAAATATAAAGAAAAACACAACAATTTTGAGCTTGAGTAAAGGATACAATCCTAGAATGCACATAAAACAATAATCATAGCGAGTTATTCAAGTTGTTCTCGAAGAAACAAGCTGAGCAGCACGAGTCACAAAAATTCCGACCATGCACGATGGCGGAAAAAAAGGAATTGACGTCACTGTTGTTGTGCATGTGCTCGGTAAATGCAAGAGGTGTGCAGAGAGAGTACCTGTAATGTCGAGCGCCAGTCTCGCTCGACCCTTTTCGAGCTCTTTATAGTGCTTTTGCACTCTTCTACTTTTCCAAATTCATTTGGAAAAGTTAGTAGCTTGAGTTAGTTCCGAAGTAGGGCTTGCACTTACGTTACAGCCAATTGTAAACAATTGTGAGTATGTTGAGAAGAAATAAGACTTAAAGAATTAGAAGCTCAGGATCAAGACTCAAATGTAACTTCACCAAGATCTGATGCAACCAAATATGTTAGATTAGTTCTCCTCTTTCAAGAAAAAGAAGTTGATAAATATTTTTCTGACAAGTTTAGAATGGCCAAGGGCTGTATGGACTTTGCCACTGCAAAGTTTTTTAAAAGGGAAGGCCCAAGAAATCTATTCCACTGTATCCTCTGAGCAACGTAGTAATTATTACACTGTAAAAAAGGCTTTACTTAAGGCATATAAACTTGTTCCAGAGGCCTATAGGCAGAAATTCAGAAATTATAGTAAAGCTGAAAATCAAACTCATCCACCGTGGAGTTTGCCTGAGAAAAGCAAAATTTTTTTGACAAATGAAACCATTTCAAAGAAGCAGGAAAAAAATTCTCAAAATTAAAGGAAATGATATTAATTGAAGAGTTTAAAGGGAAGATACATTCGGTTATAAAGGCCCATCTGGATGAATAAAAAGTTGAAACCTTAAACACTTTTCATAGGCTTCTCGATTCCATGCAAACTTCTTGACCCCACCTAGCATTTTAGCACTTCTACTGAATGTTTGTTCGCCAGTTTGGTTAACAGGAAGACGGCCACCGGAGGACAGACAGCCTCTTCTTGTCATAAAGATTCCGGTCATCCAATGCCATGCATTCTAGTTGATTTACACAAAATGTTCCACATCGGCCATAATTTTGCTTGTTAAAGGCAAAAAAGACATGGTGGGAGCATTTCCAAGCAAACAAATGCACGATGTAATTGTTCTCCTTGATGAATAAGGTCAGTGTCCTCAGAATGCCCAAAGCGTCTAGATAAATCATCCACAATCTGGCTGTCATTCCATACTACCCTGTCCTTACAGATTCTCGAAAGGACTTGTATGCTTTCAAAAAGCACTTAACTGCAGGTTGATCGATGACACTTCCAATGTCCAACATAGTTAGAGTCCCGTCGAAAATATTCTTAATGCACACTGGGATCTCAGGGCCAGAGAATGTTTCATCGAATTGTTCCAAAAGCAGTCTTTCCAGCGCATCTGAGAAAATCTTGCGCATGTACCAAGCTCTGTTGTAGTGTTTTCCCACAAGAATAGCATTCAGACTTCCAGAAGCACACAGATCAGTCTGAAATACAATATCCTTGATACCAGTATACTGTACCAGTTTACTAATGATTCCAAACAACTCCTGCATGAGATGAAAGTTGCCAAGATGGATAGACACATTTTTTAACTATCCAAACTCAGCCAAACCGTTTGGTATGCTTTAGCTGCCGCATCAACATCCAGTGTCAAATGCATATCTTTCATGTTAGCCTCATCAGCGAGGGATTGAATCTGATGCAGCCCGTCAGCGACTGTGTTGTATTCAGTGATTGGTTTATGTGTAGGGTGAAGGTAAGTGATTACTGTTTTATCTTCAATACTCGACTGAGTTACAGCTGATGTAATCCAACTACTGAACTTCGGTAGAGACTGCTCTTCTGATTTCAGGTGGTGACCCAATTTCCATTGCATGAGTTTTATACTACAACTATCTATGTGGAAACATATGAGCTAGCTTCAGCCTTCGGTTCTTGATGGGGATTCACCTTTCGCTCTTGCAACTCATGATGGATGGTAACAATAGATCTGAGCTTCATCTTTCGGATCTCTGTCACTGTTTCCCTTAATAAGGTATCACCGGACAGTTTTTGAAAAGCAATGGCATGCATGCTATGAATAATGCCATGCCCAGTTGGCATTTCAATATTATACTTAAATGTAGCAAAATATAACTCACATCATGGTTGTTTACCGTAATTCCATACATATATATCTATGTTTATTATATTTTTTAATAAAAAAGCACTAAAATGCAAAAATTATGTTAACCGTTAAATAATAATTATATGTGAAACTATAATTAAAACTTGCACTCTTATAATATAGCTCAAGTCCAAATCATTTAGCCCAGAAAATCTATAACGGAATCATGATGGATGACAGTTAATATGTGTAATTTTGGTGTGTGTGTGTGTGTGTGTGTGTGTTTGAGGTTAAAAATTTGCACTGGCACAGACATTTCCTACTGAAACATTTTTTTCTTTTAATATGCTGCCGAAAAATTGTTTTCATTTACTGAACCCTAATGGGTTTCAAACATGACAAAAAATACATAAAATTGATTTAAACTAAGTGATGAGCTTAGGAACTGGTTAAAGCTTTTGTTTTTCTTATAGGCGATGACAGGTCGAAGATTCAAAGGTTCATTTAATTTAGCATTGGTTAAATTGAATTCATCTTTTAATATTTTTGCTATTTCGATATTCATTCTGTTGTATGTTAAAGTGAAAGGAATGATGGACCTCCTTTCGCATTCTCTCTCTGATATGTCCATACCAAATGGCCAGGGTGTTTGAAGTGTATTGATCCAAAAAGCTTCACGTTTTTTGCTATATTCATCAGTTTCTTCTAATGTGTCTTTAATCGGTGGTTGTTCAATAGGACGGATTTCGAAATCATCCAAAGGATGGCCAGGAAGGTTAAAATGTTGTGCTACTGGGGCATCAGCATTATGTTTTATATCCTGTTTGTGTCTAGTAGCACATTCTCGGAAAGGATTTTGACTTTGACCAACATACTGCTTTCGACAGCGCATACAAGTGATAAGGTAAATAATATTTGGTGAATCACAAAGGAGGAATATGCGGATCTGGTAATGATTTTTCGTTTCTTCGAAGGAAAATTCCTCCTTCTGATCAGGCATAAAAGTATGCAATCTACAACAAGGCTTTTCACAATTAAATACTGTGCCACTACCATTCTGCAACGGTCTGTAGTGTTCAAATGTCAGTGGTTCGAAATCAGTAGCTTCTGCTGGACATTCAAACTTATTGAGTTTGAGATTTCAGGCTACGCAAAAAATGCAGTGAGTTCCCTCTCGATCTGAGGGTGCCAAATAGAGTAGAACAAGCCTCATTGAAATTTACCTTATCACTTGAATTGCGGTGGAAACGAATAAGCTGTGATTTGATGATACCTTTAAATGTATGTTGAGGATGAAATGATTTTGTGTACAACAATTTATGTGAATCAGTTTATTATCTAAAAGACCGGACGCCTGAAATTGCTTGCCTTTATACATGGTCACATCGAGAAAATTAACAGAATTTTCACTGATAGTAGCTTTTAATTTAATGTTTGGATCATTATTGTTCAAAATTTCTAAAAATTCATCAAAATGTTCTTTTGAATGTTCCCAAATAATAAAAATGACATCTAAATATCTGAGATATACGAGAGGATGCTTTGCACATTTGCTTAAGGCATTTTCCTCCCATTCCGATACATAAATGCTTGAAAAATTAGGACTGAATCTTTTGCCCATAGGACAACCCATTGTTTGTAGAAAATATTCTCCATTGAACTGAAAGTCCTTACCTTTTAAGCTCAGCTCTAAAAGATCCAAAATTTGTTCATTCGGGCGTTTTGCATCAGGATATTTTTCAAATGCATTTTTAACCGATTTAACACCTTTATCAATATCAATGTTCGTATACATACTGTCGATATCCAAAGTAGCCAGAATTGCATTTTTCGATATTTTCAATTTCGAAATTTTTGACACGAAATCCTGTGTATTTTTTAGATAGCTCAGATGTCTATTTCCTATAGGTTTCAGGTGATAATCAATTACTTCCGAGATCGCATGAGATTCCGAATTACAATCTGATACAATTGGCCTCCCGGGTGGAGTTAAGTCATCCGTCCATGAAGAACAGTCCTTGTGGATCTTTGGTAAGATGTAAAATTGTCTTGTTTGAGCACTGAGCTTAGCTGTTAAATATTTCAATTGTTTTTGGTAATCTAATGTTACCTTCATCGAGGAGAAATTTTAAGATCTTATTGAATTTTTCGACATTACTACGTCAAATAAGTGAATGTATTTTCTTATAATGTTTTGTATTGCTGAGTTGTCTCATGGCTTCCTTTATATAATTATCTCGAGATAGAACAACTACCAACCCACCTTTGTCAGCTGGTTTAATTACCAATTTCTTATTTTTTCGAAGTTTCGTGAGGACTCTCCGTTCACCAGCTGTTAAATAATCTTTATCGGAGAGTATGTTCATGCTGAACACCTTTCGGAGGATTCGTTTGTTAGCCTCAATAATTTCGGGATCTACTTCACTATCTGGAGGTGACCACCAGATGATTCTGTAAAAGGAAGTTTCCGACCGCTGGAGTTTCTAAAGCGGTCTGCTAATTTCATTTGCCTAAGAAAATTACAGTTATATGATGGTATATTTGTTTGATTACCAATTTTAGGCTTAGGTGTTGGTACAAAAGTTAAACCGAGATCTAAAAGAGACTTCTCTTGGGTTTTTAGGTCATTGGTGCCAGACAGGTTAACCACATTAGTTTCTAATCCCACATCTGTTAGGCAGTTGTTACCTTTGCCTTTACTTAATTTAAATGTAGATGGTTCAACCAGTGATCGTACATAATATTGGCAGTTCTTGTGGTCCAATGGATTAAATCCTGAGCAACATCAAACTTCGCGTCATCAATTTTTGGTATAACATTAACGTCCTTCACTTTCTGAATGGTTTCATTGATGATGATCAAGGTTCTCCTCTCAGCCTGAGGGAGTTTTTGCGAAAAGTTTAGTTCAGCAAAATAAATTTTTGCTTATCTAAACTTGACCCTGATATCGCTAAGCATATTCTGCAACTGCTTAACTACGAGATCAGAATTATCATTTTGAGAATTCACGCCAATATTTAATAATATTTTTCGGGGACTGGACTGGCCCCTGTGGCCTTTAAACATAGAGTGAAAATTATTGAATTAGGCGCCGGAGTAACACTCCTCTTCGATGTCCGGATGGGGATTTCGATCAATGCATCCTAAATTTGAACTGCCAATCATAAGGATGTTTTTACAAACATCGGGGAGGCGCCAATTCCTTTTGTCAAAACTAACTCCGCTCTTATGCCAAAACTAGGAGAATATAGAATCAAATGAGCGGCCCAAGTTGAGGCTCGGCGATTTGACTTTCTCTGAGTACGATATACCTGGTTGAACCACACTAGAGACAGGAGAAGGAGGAGAAGAAACAGAAGTAGGAGAGGAAACAGAAGCAGGAGAGGAAACAGAAGGAGAAGCAGAGGAAGCAGGAGGAGTTCTAGTGAGGGCACTAGGAGAACCAGAGAAGAAAGGCTGAGGAGGAGTAGGAGGTAGAGGAGCAAGACAAGGCGAGACAGCATTACTCAATTTGCGAGCATCTTCAGTCACAATATGGACCAGAGATGTTTGCAAATTGAGGCGTTTACTCTGAAAGAAAGCAGGAGAAGTAGAAGGAAAAGAAGAGGGAGAAGTACTTTGTCTTGATCTTTTCTTATTATGCTTTTCGCATTGGGGTAGAGGCACAACACGGGCCGGAGTCTGCTTGCTCCCTCCTGTATTGTTCCTTACATCAGACGCTGGGCGAACTTCCGAAATACAAGACTCATAGGCCATAATCATCTTATCTGTCAACTTATTTTTAAAGTTTTTTTTAGCCCAGTTCAAGGCATGCGCCAAAGCGCTGTTGAAGTCTATTTTTTTGAGTCCAGGAGGTGGTTGCATAGACAAAGTTATCTTAGACTTCAACTGGTTTAAATTTATCTTGTAATGCTCAATTAAAGCATTTAACATTTGGTTGGCCCATCCCACACTAATCTGTCGAAAAACAGAAAAAATGTGAGGGGTGGGAAGAGCAGGCTTTAGAAAGTCACCTAACTCATCTACTTTCTTCTCCAACTGTTTCGGGAAATCCCGATTTGCCAAATGCTGCTCTAAGAGCCCAATGTGGTGTAAACACTGAAGCACCTGAAACAGAGCCTTGACCAGCCTAGAATAAGCCTGGAACAATTGTTCCTAATCCTGGCCAGTTCCAGACTGGGCAACTCTCTGCTTCTGATGCCTCTGCCCTTTTCTTGCCATTGTAAAATCAAGTAGATGAACTAAGTATAAACTAGAAACTGTTTCAGCACATTAAAACATATGTCTCCCCTTCCTTTCTATTTAATGCACTGCAAATTATATATACATGAATAATATTGACAATCATGCTAAATATCTAAGGTCTAGGTCAAAAGACAAAAAAGTTCTGGTCCGGACGAAGTTTCCCTTAAAAAAGCACATAAATCTTACCTTCAGGTCAAAGGTCAAGGGCACATGAAGGTCAATATGGTACGCGACACACCGGCTCATGGTGATACATCCACATGCCAAATATCTAAGGTCTAGGTCAAAAGACAAAATACTTATGCCCCGGACAAGTCTCCCTTAAAAAGCACATAAATCTGACCTTCAGGTCAAAGGCACATGCAGGTCACTATGATAAACGCCACACCGGCTCATGGTGATACATCCACATGCCAAATATCTATGGTCTAGGTCAAAAGACAAAAAACTTATGCCCCGGACAAGTTTCCCTTAAAAAGCACATAAATCTGACCTTCAGGTCAAAGGCACATGAAGGTCACTATGGTACATGCCACACCGGCTCATGGTGATACATCCACATGACAAATATCTAAGGTCTAGGTCAAAAGACAAAAAAGTTATGCCCCGGACAAAGTTTCCCTTAAAAAGCACATAAATCTGACCTTCAGGTCAAAGGTCAAGGTCACATGAAGGTCACTATGGTACATGCCACACCGGCTCATGGTGATACATCCACATGACAAATATCTAAGGTCTAGGTCAAAAGACAAAAAAGTTATGCCCGGACAAAGTTTCCCTTAAAAAGCACATAAATCTGACCTTCAGGTCAAAGGTCAAGGTCACATGAAGGTCACTATGGTACGCAACACACCGGCTTATGGTGATATGCCAAATATCTAAGGTCTAGGTCAAAAGACCAAAAAGTTATGCCCCGGACAAAGTTTGTATGAGAAGAAGAAGAAGAAGTAGGAGAAGAAGAAGAATATGCACTAAAACAATATGTCACCCTTCTGGGAAGGAGAGACATAAATAAAATATAAAGTAATGAAATAAATGAAATGGAAAACTAAATATTACCGATTCAAGAAAATACCGGGCTTGATTATTTCCTTCTGAAATGGTAGAAAATCTGTCTGTCTCGACGCGTTTCGCTTGATTTAGCTTCTTCAAAGAGACTTTGAGGAAAATGATTCCAACTTTGGGAGGGCATGCCTGGTATATATCCAAATGTGGGCTGGGGTGTTTTTCACAGCTCAGTACACAATCAAACTCGGTGACAAGCTGACAAAACGTCACTCATCTAGATAATTCTTTTCAATCTGAGATGTCCCAAGTTTGTTTTTCACAACTCAGTTTGTGTCTTCCAAACAATTAGATGAAGCCCTATTGATTGGCTTTCATTGAATTTTAATCAGTCAGGGAGGGGTTCGCTTTACTGACCCCATCAAGCCCTATTGGTTGGCTTTGATTTAAGAATAACCAATCAGGGAGTGGTCTGCTTTACTGGCTTCAGATAAGTGTGTGAAAATAATATGAAAAAATGGTTTTATAAGATATATTGAGTTGGGAGAAATAAATAAATGAAAGAGTCAATGACTCTGTAGCTCAACTTGGATATGACAGGAATTAGTACTTGCTGTGACCAAAACAACTGAATAATGAATATGACAGGAATTAGTATTTGTTTTGGCCCAGTCAACAATAATAAAAGAATTACAAGGTGACTGTAATGGACTACAGATTAAGACCAATCATTGTAGATTATTATTTTTGTGTGGAAATTTTCAGTCCCAAACAAAATATTTTCAGACTAAAATTTTTTCTTCTTCTTCTTAAAATTGACCAAAATGCATCAAAACACAAAAAACTAATTTCCGGATTTTGGTCCAAAATTTTCTAAGTCCCACCCGGACCCCAAATTTTCAGTGTAAAAAAAATTTATTTTTTTTTGTCTTAAAATTGACCAAAACGCATAAAAAACCAAAAAACTAATTTCCGGATTTTGGGCCAAAATTTTCTAAGTCCCGCCCGGACCCCTAATTTGCATAATTTATTCACGAGAAAAACTCTGTATTATATGTAATGTATCCCATGGTACTAAACATTCATACAAAAATTTATTCAAATCAGATCTTTCATTTGGAAGTTCTGCGCAAAAATCTGATTGCACTTAATTTTGAACAAAATGGCTGCTAGCGGCCATCTTGAATTTCAGACTGGACCCAAAAACACTCCTTCTCGTCCCACAGTGATAACAAAGGTACCCAAGAAGTTTCGTGAAGATCGGTTCATAAATACGGCCTCTAGCCCGAGCCGTATTGGGATTTGCACTCACAGTGCTGAAAGTAACACTAAATAAATCAAAGTTAGCCTAATTTGCATAATTTACGCACAAGAAAAAAACCTGTAATATATGTAATGTATCCCATGGTACTAAACATTCATACAAAAAATTATTCAAATCAGAGCTTTCATATGGAAGTTCTGTACAAAAAACAGATTTCGGCATCGTCGGTACAAAATGGCTGCTGGCAGCCATCTGGATTTTGGGACTGCACCCAAAAACACTCGTTCTCGTCCCACGGTCATAACAAAGGTACTCAAGAAGTTTCGTAAAGATTGGTTCATAAATACGGCCTCTAGCCCGAGCCATAGCAGCTTGGCACTTACAGCTCTGAAAGTAACACTAAATAAATCAAAGTTAGTCTAATTTGCATAATTTACGCACGAGAAAAAAACCCGTATTATATGTGATGTATCCCATTGTACTATACATTTATACAAAACTTTATTCAAATCAGAACTTTCATACAGAAGTTCTGTACAAAAAACTGATTTTTGCATCATCGGTGCAAAATGGCCACTGGCAGCCATCTTGAATTTTGGACCACACCCAAAAACACTCGTTCCTGTCCCAGGGTCATAACAAAGGTACCCAAGAAGTTTTGTAAAGATTGGTGCATAAATACGGCCTCTAGCCCGAGCCATAGCAGCTTGGCACTTACAGCTCTGAAAGTAACACTAAATAAATCAAAGTCAGTCTAATTTGCATAATTTACGCACGAGAAAAAAACCCGTATTATATGTGATGTATCCCATGGTACTAAACATTAATACAAAACTTTATTCAAATCAGAACTTTCATACAGAAGTTCTGTACAAAAAACTGATTTTTGCATCATCGGTACAAAATGGCCGCTGGCAGCCATCTTGAATTTCGGACCACACCTAAAAACACTCGTTCCCGTCCCAGGGTCATAACAAAGGTACACAAGAAGTTTTGTAAAGATCGGTTCATAAATACGACCTCTAGCCCGAGCCATAGCCAATTGTTGACGTACGGACAGACGGACAGACGGACAGATGGACGGACAGACGGACGGACGGACGGACAGACAGACGGACGGACGGATGGACGGACGACGGACGACGGGCCATGACAATAGCTCAAATTTGACTTCGTCAAAGTTGAGCTAAAAATAACGCCAAAGATTATAATAATAACTCTTTGGCCAGCCGCTGATTTGTCGCGGTCCTCATAAGAGAAGGCCATCATTCCCCCTGCACCCCACCCCCTCTTCCCCTCCTCTCCTCCCAGCATTCAGAAATAAACTGCTTAATAGTGTCCCTCACTTCCTCTTTTTCAATTTCTTCAATAAGCATTCCTACCCTCTCCCTCGTGTCCCCGTTCAGCCATCTATCCTTTGTTTCTTCACCCCACTTCTGCATTATTCTTCCAGTAAATTTTATTCTATGAGGTATATACTGTGGGCATTCCAAGAGAAAATGTTCCAGGGTCTCTACTACTCCAGAGTGGCACATTTGGCATCCCTTTTCTCCATCTCTCCCAATTTTTCCCCGAAGCTCCAGTGATCTTGATCTCAGTTTGAACAGCAGTGACCCTCCAAAGGTGCCATCTAGGTACTTCTCAAAAGCTGGCTTTTCTTTATATTGTAACCCCTGCAGTGATCTTTTCACGCTAACCCCTGCTCGCCAGTTTCGATTGCAATCTTCCATGACTCTCTCTTTGACAAACCTTTTGCCTTCTTTCATTCCTATTTCTATGTTTGTGACCTCTATAGAGTAATTGTCCATTAGTTCCCTCACATGTTTTGACCACCCCGTATCTATATTAGAATTCCAAATGGTATCGAGCATCAATTTGCACCACCGGTTGTCAGGCAGGTTTCTCAAGTAGTTAAAGTAACACAGTTTTCCCAAATCTACCCTGTCCTTGATTTTCATCCACCCAAGCTCCCCCCTTACTGCTTCCAAAGCTGCAGCATTACTCGACCCTGTTATCCATCTGCCGGCATCATTCTGAGTACTTTCCAACTTCTTAATAACGGTTTGGTTTAATGGAATCACGTCCGTGCCATACGTTATACTTGGTAAACCCACCCTCTCCCACAGTGTTTTCCCCACAAAGACCTTGTTGAAACTATTTTTCCCTAAAAGTTTTAGTTGGTTCAGAATTTTTTTCCCCTTCAGAATCAGTTTGGCTGAGTAATTTCTGTACACCCCTCTTCCCGTTATATTTATGCTTACCCCTAGATACTCATACTCTCCCGTTTCTCCTACGGTGATTTGTTTGCTTTCCCCTTTGGGGATTGAGAACTCCCCCACTCTCCATCTCTTCGTCATATCTACCTTGCGTCCAACGGGTATTACCTTGCTTTTATTTTCATTTAGTTCGAGCCGCCAAGTGTTCCCATATCTACCAACAGTTTCCAGCAATTTCTCTAGCCCCTGTTCAGTTCTAGACGTTAACACCATGTTGTCCGCAAAGAATAAGCCTGGTACCTTAATGTCTCCAACATTTACCCCCTCCGCACTCTGAATTAGTTCGTCCCCTAAATCTTTAACATACAATGCAAACAAAATCGGTGAAAAGATACACCCCTGCTTGAGGCCTATATCCATAGGGACTCGTTTTGTAGTGATACTCCCTAGACTGAGTTGGCTTTGCACATCTGTATACAGTGCTTTCATGATTCCCACAAAGTCACCCCCCAGTCCGATGCACTCGAGCTTTCGCCACATACCTTCCCTCCACACTCGGTCGTACGCTTTTTTCACATCTAGAAATGCCAGAAACATCTTTTTCTTTTCAGCCTTTGTTGATTCTATCAGTTGGGTGAGTGTAAATAGGTGATCAGTGACTCTTTGACCTTTCCTGAAACCATTTTGAATTTCTCCTAAAAAACCTTTCTCTTCAATAACTTCCTCAAGTCTACCGTATATGACCTTACAGAATACTTTTCCGATGTTACTACTAACTGATATCCCCCTATAGTTATCTAGAACTTCCTTATCCCCCTTTTTGTGTATGAACGACACCTTACTTTCCCTCCACTCTCTGGGGACCTTTTGCTTTCGCAGAGCCAGGTTGAAAAGGTTTGTCAGGACTTCAATAAGTGCCTCCCCTCCATTTTAGAGGAATTCGTTCGGAATTTCATCAGTCCCTCCCGCTTTACCATTTTTTAATTTCGAGACCACGTTCCGCACTTCTTCTGCCGTTATTTCGCTACATACACGATTGGATAGGTTCTCCTCCACCAGTGTATTTCTTTTTGGTGGGGACCCACTGCCCCATCGCCTATCGTTTATCTTTTCCCAGTGCTTGACTAACTCTGAAGCGATACGGCCTTTATCTTCTGTACTTTCCCCATCCACTTTGATACTCTGCACACTACTTTTCCCCCGTTTATTTACCCAGTTCCAAAATACGTTTGAGCTCGAACCCCCCGTTTTCTTTATTGTTCTGGCAAGACTGCAATTGCGCTCCTTCCTATTATTATTTTTTATCTCATTCACCTTTTTCCGTGCCAGTTCATATTCTCCTTTCATTAGTCTCGTGTCATTGTTATCCACCCCTTTAAGCTTCCTACTTCTTCTGTAAGCAGCGCATTTTACCTTCCTTTCTTTTATAGCCTTTTTCAGTCCCTCGTTAACCCTGTATCCGAGCTCTCTCGTTGGGACCCTCACCCTTCCTATACAATCCTTCCCTGCCTCTGTTAGGCTATTTACTATGCCATCTGAAATACTCTGGACATTTGCATCCCTAGGTATACATTCAAGACTTGGTTTTAGTTTTTCCCGAAACTGCTTCCAGTCGGCTCCTTGTTTTAGTCCCCAAACTTCCTTGAAGGTATTTCTGTCTCTATTCGTCTTTTTGCCCATAAGCTTAACTGTTATCAGGTTGTGATCACTACCCAAGTCATTTTTTCCCTCGTCATCTATTTCTACATCTATAACCTCCCTCCATACGCTAACGTCAGTGAGTATATAATCAATTATTGTTTTCTTATCGTTCCTCTCCCAGGTCCATTTACCCTTACATTTCGCATCCCTGTTCAGGATCTTTAAACCAAGCTCTTTTGATAGGTCCAACATCTTCCTCCCATTCGTGTTAATTTTCCTATCACCTCCCTGTATGCCCTCCTCCTTATCCCCGATGTGCCCATTGAAGTCCCCCATTAGGACAATACTGAACCCTCTGCTTTCAAGCTCTGTGATATTCGATCTAAGAGTTGTATATATTGAATCATTCCACTCGGGATTACTTCCCTCCACTGCTAAGTATACAACACCAACGGCAACACTCCTGCTTCCTAACTTGATTTTTGCCCAGACTATTTCGTTGGATACTGGAATCTGAATCCTTGCTTCTGTGAGATCTGTAATCAATGAGGGCTGTAATTCCTCTTTAGCGTAGATGCCAACACCCCCACCCCGTTTCTGACCCTCAGTTCGCCCAGCTCCTATCCACACGCAACCCTTCATCTGATCAACCCGCTCATACCGTCGTATTCACGTCTCACTTAGACCCATTATATCGAAGTCTCCTTCGTCCATCATTGTTGATATTTCGCTTACTTTCTTGTGCAGACCCTGGATGTTGCAGTACCCAAACTTAATGAATCTTTGTTTTTTTGTCATCACTGGCACATTATTATACCCCTGGTATGTCCCTGTGTTGTGCGTGTTTGTTGTTCTTCCTATGTTCCCAGCATTTGTGCCCCTCTGGGTTATCGGCTGTGGTCCCCTACCCCCCTTTTCTCCAAAAAAGGCCCAGCCACCTGTAAAATTTTTTGGCCCAACAGGTCTGTACCCATCCTACTTAAATGCAATCCGTCTCGCCCATACAGCTCTCCTTGTCCCCAGAATGAATCCCAGTGGTCAATGAAATGTATTCCCAAGTCTTTGCAGTGCTCTTCCAGCTCCTCGTTTAGTGCCATAACCGCGAGTTCCTCTCATTCCCACCACCCATAACGGGGAGCACCCCTGAAACGATGATCCGAGCATTCCTGGTAAGAAGCTTACTAATTAGGTCCTTGTATGTGTCCACCAAATGAACTGATTTCCTCTCCCTGATGTTATTGGACCCCACATGTAATACCACTACCGGATCAGGCCCCGACCCATCTACAATACCGTCCACTCTATCCCTCAGGTCCTCCACTTTAGCCCCCGGAAAGCACAGAACTGTTCTATTTTCATTCTACTGTTTCTATTTTTACTGTCCGGACCACAGACAACCTTGTCGATCCCCCGAACTATGCTACTTCCCGCAACCACCAACTTACTTTTGGCCCTCGCCCTATTTATCTTATGATGCCTCACGAATGTTATCAGTTGGAATGAATATCCCCCGACGGAGGTTTATGACAGAAAATATTGTACATAACGTAGAAATTGTGTGTTTTTCCTTCAGAACCTCTACATTGCGTGAAAGGTTTGAAAAATTAAAAATAAAATACAGTGAAAATAAACAAATAAATAAATAAATAAATAAATAAATAAATAAATAAATAAATAAATAAATAAATAATAATAATAATAATAATAAATTTATTTAGTAAATAAATAAACATGGTTGAAATTGGAACCTATTTTGTTTTTTGGTCACATATGAACTTTGGCACTCGCCTGTGTGTGTTTGAGGTTAAAAACAGGAACAGACATTTCTTATTGAAATGTTTTTTTCTTTTAATATGCCGCCGAAAAATTGTTTTCATTTACTGAACCCTGATGGGTTTCAAACATGACAAAAAATACATAAAATTGATTTAAACTAAGTGATGAGCTTAGGAACTGATTAAACTGACTGGCAATAATTGATGTTATTCATTGATGGGCTCTACTTCAGTCCTTACAAGGATGTTATGCAAGATTTTGTTTTTCTTATAGGCGATGACAGGTCGAAGATTCAAAGGTTCATTTAATTTAGCATTGGTTAAATTGAATTCATCTTTTAATATTTTTGCTATTTCGATATTCATTCTGTTGTATGTTAAAGTGGAAGGAATGATGAACCTCCTTTCGCTTTCTCCCTCTGATATGTTCATACCAAATGGTCAGAGGGTTTGAAGCGTATTGATCCAAAAAGCTTCATGTTTTTTTCTAAATTCATCCGTTCTTCTAATGTGTCTTTAATTGGTGGTTGTAACTTGTTCAATAGGATGGATTTCGAAATCGTCCAAAGAATGGCCGGGAAGATTAAAATGTTGTGCTACTGGGGCATCAGCATTATGTTTTATATCCTGTTTGTGTCTAGTAGCACGTTATCGGAAAGGATTTTGACTTCGACCAACATACTGCTTCCGACAGCGCTTACACGTGATAAGGTAAATAATATTTGGTGAATCACTATGGAGGGTGTTACAGATCTGATAATGATTTTTCATTTGTTCGGAGGAAAATTCCTCTTTCTGATCAGGCATAAAAGTATGCAATCTACAACAAGGCTTTTTGCAATTAAATACCGCACCACTACCATTCTGCAACGGTCTGTTATGTTCAATTTTCAGTGGTTCGAAATCAGTATAGTTTCAGCTGGACTTTCGAGCTTTTTCAGAGTTTGAGATTTCAAGTTACGCAAAAAGCGCAGTGAGTACCCTCTCGACCTGAGGGCGCCAAATAGAGTAGAACAAACCTCATTGAAATTTACCTTATCACTTGAATTGTGGTGAAAACGAATGAGCTGTGATTTGATGATACCTTTACATGTATGTTGAGGATGAAATGATTCTGTGTGCAACAAGTGATGTGAATCAGTTGGTTTAAAATATACTTTATTATCTAAAAGATTGTTCAAAATTTCTAAAAATTCATCAAAATCTTCTTTTGAATGTTCCCAAATAATAACTAGAGTGATGTCATGCATGCAGCCCGACTGTCCCAGGAATGGCAATGCTTAGACGCAAAATAGTCGGAGCCATTTTTTGTTAACAGTTTACCTAACGGATCTGCCATATTTGCACTCGTGATATACAAAATTTGCTATTCAAACTTAATTTTTTCATTTCTCTACTTCAAAACATACCTCATGACCTATTAATGGAACAAACTGGATGAGTTTGTTCCAATAAGGAGAAATAAGCCATGGTTAGAAGTAAATACAAAATGAAAAAATCTGAGGTTTCAGAAAAATAATTTGTACTGCTGGCTTCAACTTGTGTAAGGTAAAGGATTAAAGATGCAGTACATAAAGCAATGTTGGGCTATATGAGTCAATTTTCTTTTTTGCATATAATAACTCCCAATCCTTCAAAATGCATTTTGGGAATAATTCCCTAAGTGACAATCTGTGTGTGTGTAGGGGGTGTGTGTGTGTGTGTGGTGTGTGTGTGTGTGTGTGGGTTTGTCTTACCAACTTGACGAGGTAACTAGACAAAAGAGTTTGCGTGTTTCGCCTTACCGAGGTACAAAAGACAAAAGAAACCCTTTACCTCGGTTGTTTTCCCAGAACTGTACCGGCAAAACGAGGTAGAAACCGTTAGTCCACACAAAGGACAAACAATGGGGTACCTCGGTATGTAGGGTAGACAAGATTGTGTGTGTGTGTGTGTGTGTGTGTGTGTGTGTGTGTGTGTGTGTGTGTGTGTGTGTGTGTGTGTGTGTGTGTGTGTGTGTGTGTGTGTGTGTGTGTGTTAGGGGGGGGGAGTTGTGGAACCTATATTGAAACCTGGCCTGTATTACTAGCTGGAAAATACACATATCAACTTTGGTTGAAATCAAATAATCCAAACCGGAGTTATCAGTCGGAAACCAATTGTTTACAGACAGATGGATGGACCGACAGATGGACGGACGAAAGTCAGGACTATAGCACTGACTATAAACAGTCAGGCTAAAAATGCATTTTGTAGCAAAGAAAAAATTTTGCATGAATGGCCCTTGGTGAGGAGCAGGTGGGGTGGGGGATGAGGGGTGGGGGTGTGTTAGGGGAGTCCATTTTTTTTCCACATGTGGTCAGTCTAAATCCTTCAGAATGCATTTTGAGCAGAGAAAAAAAGAAATACCTAACTGACACCATGGGGGTGGGGGTGGGGGTGGGGGGTGAGTGGTGGTGTTTGTGTGGGTTTTTAACCACAAACATTAACGAAAACTGTAAACAAGCATTTTTGGCAAAAGAAAAAAAAAAGTGTGTAATTGGCCCCCAGTGGGTGGGGGGGGGGGGGGGGGGGATGGGGGGGTACGTAAGTTTAAAAAAAGGTTCTGCAAGTAGTGACTGTAAATAGTTCAAAATGCATATTGGAGAAAAGAAGGAAAAAAAAGCCTAATGGGGGTGGGGGTGTTTGTCTGGGTTTTTAACCACAAACTTGGAGTCATTCTACCAAGCTACAATGAAATCCTTTCATAATTATGACCTGTGGAATATTCTAAAGGTTTCCGGGCATCTGTTGCCGTCACAGTTGCCCAAAAGGGGACGTTCTCATCTAGACATTATATGAAGTCAACCTATCAAGTTACAATGAAATCCCTCCATAAATATGACGTGTAGACTGTGCTAAAGGTTTTCAGGGGACGTTCTCATGTAGACATTATATGAAGTCAACCTATCAAGTTACAATGAAATCCCTCCATAAATATGACGTGTAGACTGTGCTAAAGGTTTTCGGGCTTCGGGCCCCTGTTGCCGTCACAGTTGCCCAAAAGGGGACGTTCTCATCTAGACATTATATGAAGTCAGCCTATGAAGTTACAATGAAATCCCTCCATAAATATGACGTGTAGACTGTGCTAAAGGTTTTTGGGCTTCGGGCCCCTGTTGCCATCACAGTTGCCCAATCACGTCCAAAAGGGGACTTTCTCATGTGTAGAAATTATATGAAGTTAGCCTAGGAAGTTACAATGAAATCCCTCCATAAATATGACGTGTAGACTGTGCTAAAGGTTTTTGGGCTTCGGGCCCCTGTTGCCATCACAGTTGCCCAAAAGGGGGCGTTCTCATGTAGACATTATATGAAGTCAACCTATCAAGTTACAATGAAATCCCTCCATAAATATGACGTGTAGACTGTGCTAAAGGTTTTCGGGCTTCGGGCCCCTGTTGCCGTCACAGTTGCCCAAAAGGGGACGTTCTCTTCTAGACATTATATGAAGTCAGCCTATCAAGTTACAATGAAATCCCTCCATAAATATGACGTGTAGACTGTGCTAAAGGTTTTCAGGCTTCGGGCCCCTGTTGCCGTCACAGTTGCCCAATCACATCCAAAAGAGGACTTTTTCAAGTGTAGAAATTATATGAAGTCAGCCTAGGAAGTTACAATGAAATCCCTCCATAAATATGACCTGTAGACTGTGCTAAAGGTTTTCAGGTTTTGGGCTCAGGCAGTCGTGACGGTTAATAGATCATGCCCAAATGGGGAAATTCTCATGTAGACATCATACGGAGTCATCGTATCAAGTTACAATGAAATCCGTCCATATTAAACATGACCTGCAGACTGTGCTAAAAGTTTTTGGGTTTTGGGCTTGGGCAGCCATCACGGTTGACAGATCATGCCCAAACAGGGACGTTCTCATCTAGGCATGAAACAGAGGCATTCTATGAAGTTGCAATGAAATCCCTTCATAAATACGACCTGTAGACTGTGCTAATGGTTTTCGGGTTTTGGGCTTGGGCAGCCATACCGGTTGACCGATCATGACCAAAAGGGGACATTCTCATGTAGACATGACCTAAAACCTGCATATGAAATTTCGTGACGATCAGACAAAAAATACCGGGTATAGTCTGTACTTGAAGGTTGAATAAAAAACTTCAACCACAAACTTTAACCAAAATTCCAAATGTCAACTAAACAGGAAGAAAAAAAAAATAAAAAAATAAAAAACACTTGAACCTTCAGTAAAAAACTTTAACCACAAACTTTAACCAAAACTCTAAATGTTAACAGAAAAAAAGCAGACGGACAGACGGATGGACGGATGGACGGACAAAAGTCATTACTATAGCCCTCACTGTAAACAGTCGGGCTAAAAATGTCATCTAAATATCTGAGATATACGAAAGGATGCTTTGCACATTTGCTTAAGGCATTTTCCTCCCATTCCGCTACATAAATGCTTGCAAAATTAGGACTGAATCTTTTGCCCATAGGACAACCCATTATTTCAAAAAAAAATATTCTCCATTGAATTGAAAGTCATTACCTTTTAAGCTCAGCTCTAAAATATCCAAAATCTGTTCATCCGGGCGTTTTGCATCGGGATATTTTTCAAATGCATTTTTAACTGATTTAACACCTTTATCAATATCAATGTTCGTATACATACTGTCAATATCCAAAGTAGCCAGAACTGCATTTTTCTATATTTTCAATTTCGAAATTTTTGACAGGATATCCTGTGTATTTTTTAGATAGCTTGGATGTCTATTTGCTGATAGCTTGGATGTCTATTTGCTATAGGTTTCAGATGATAATCAATTAGTTCCGAGATCGCATAAAATTCCAAATTACTATCTGATACAATTGTCCTCCCAGGTTGAGTTGCATCATCCGTCCATGAAGAACGGTCCTTGTGGATCTTTGGTAGTATGTAAAATTGTCTTGTTTGAGCACTGAGCTTAGCTGTTAAATATTTCAATTGATTTTTGGTAATGTGGCCTTCGTCGCGGAGAAATTTTAAGATCTTATTAAATTTTTCGACATTACTAGGCCAAATAAGTGAATCTATTTTCTTATAATGTTTAATATTGCTGAGTTGTCTCATGGCTTCCTATATATAATTATTCCGAGATAGAACGACCTGATGCATGCGTAAGCCAGTTGAATATTAATTATCTTCAACAAATGTCCGTACACTTCACAAACTGAAAGGTTGAGTAGTAGGAGGTAGAGGAGAAAGACGAGGCGAGACAGCGTTACTCAATTTGTGAGCATCTTCAAGTGTGTGTGTGTGTGTGTGTGTGTGTGTCTTCAGGTGTGTGTGTGTGTGTGTGTGTGTGTGTGTGTGTGTGTGTGTGTGTGTGTGTGTGTGTGTGTGTGTGTGTGTGTGTGTGTGTGTGTGTGTGTGTGTGTGTGTGTGTGTGTGTGTGTGTGTGTGTGTGTGTGTGTGTGTGTGTATGCATGCATGTGCATGCATGTGTGCGTGCGTGTGTGCATGCGTGTGTGTGTGTGGTGGGGGGGGGTAAGTTTTTGGACTTTATCACAATCAAGAAGTACTTTACAGGTGTCTAAATTGTATATTCCTGAATTCGATATTTATCAAAGTTTCAAACAATGTAAAATATATCAGTATAAAGCCATGTTTGCACAAGCTATAGTGATAAATGTTGAAACTTTTTGCCGAATCGCATTGAAAACTTACGTCGCAGAGTCATTAGGAGCATGTAGCGCCATCCAGGTAGTATTCCAGCAGATTATAACCTATCGTCCTACACTAATGGTCCCTTTGGCAGAAGCAAGTGAAATATACCTCATGATATCCCGATATTATTGTGTCTAATATGCAGTTGAAATCTGAGGGCAAATGAAAGAAAAATGTACTATAAATTTTGTGAGTACCCTGAGAAAAAGTGATGTAAAAAATTTTGGTATCCTATCTGGTCCGTTCAACATCGAGATTTATAAACTGGAATGATTCCCATGTCCAAAAAAGTTGGTCCCATAAATTTCCATTCTGGGCAACACCGGACCTCCATTGTCACCTAGACCAGAAGGAGTCCATCTCCTTTTAGTTGCAGTCAGTGAGACTGTACAGGAATCTCTGGGGTTTAGCTCCTCTGAATTAGTGTTTGGACACTCATTGAGGGCGGGGTCCACTCACAGTTTTGAAGAAAAGAAATGGCTCAAGGAAGAGACACCTGAGTAGAAGGTACTTGTGTTATTTCCTGTAAAGGGCAATGCTTTACAAGCAAGATATTCAGGCACTGTTAAGCAGAAGATCGGTGATACTGATTATGTTGCTGAGACTCCTGATAGACTCAAAAATACTCAGCTGTGCCACATAAGTATGTTAAAAACATATTATGAGAGGGAACCAAACTCTCAGTCATTGATGAGGTGGAAAACACTGTGGAGGATATTAACGAAAATGGTAAAAATATACCTCTGAAGTTGCAGAACTCAGATGTTCTGAAAGATCTGCATAATAAAATAAATTATATACATACTGCCTGATCAAAGAAAGGATTTAGTTAATTTAATTTTGAAATATGAACATTTATTTCCTGATGCGTCTAGTAAGACATCTGTTATTTTTCATGATAATGATGTGGGAGGGGCTAACCCCATCAAACAAAATCCATATTGATTAAACCCTTAAAAAAAGCTGAGATCATGCAAAAGGAAATTCAATATATGCTGGACAATGATATCAATGAACCTAGTCATAGAAATTGCTCTGTATGCTTGTCCCAAAGTCCGATGGGGATTACAGATTTTGTATGGATTTCCGAAAAGTGAACAGCCTCACCAAAACAGACAATTACCCAATTCCAAGAATTGATTACTGCATTGATAAACTTGGCCATGCTAATTTTACAACAGGCTCCAGGCAAAAATAATTTTTCTCAAACTTGAAACTCGAGATAATTTATGCAAATACATTGTGCTCAGGTACCAGCATACAGTTGCATTGCCCTGGAAAGGGAATCCCTGTCCACACTGACTGGAGCATAAATTAACACCTCATAAGATTTTCTACCCCAAAATATATTTGAACTTTTTCATAAAAGCACAAGAAGCACCTGCGAACCTTTTACCTCATCCACCACTGGACTGTACCCAGTGACCCACGAGATGCCAATTTGCAAATATTCTTGTGTTTTGTTCTCAGAAATTTGAATAATCACCGTAGGACGATGTATCTGACTGCGATTTAGTAGTAATTCACCATCCAGTGTCCAGCTACCATAGTTCCGCCAGTTGAATAAATTACAAGTTTCAAGCAAAATCGAGATAAAGAGTGCTGCTATAAAGGATTGAATTTGTCTTGTATATCTCAACAATCTGTCGTGTCCTGTTTTATTTTATAATTGGGTCAATTTGAAGTTCTTATTTGTTTGATTCAAATGCATGTACTGCCAAATACATCTTCCTATGTGCAAATGCAATGTATGCATTGTTATGTTTGTACAATGAAAACTGAAACCGAAAACTCGACTCTTTCAATGAAACCGAAGATGAAACTGGAACCGACATGAAATTTGAAAAATGCTCATCTCTACTCTGTATGCAAACCAGAATTTTAACTTAGTGCAATATGGGAAATAATCTTTAACAAGAGGCCCCAATTGCTCACCTGATAAAGTGGTTCAAAGAAGAAGGTCACATTCAGTTAGTCATGGTTCATCAACAATACAGAGGAATGAAGTCATGAAATTATTCATAACTCTTGTGTCCATGTCAGATGATTATTATCATAGGTCTTCCTGACTGCTCTGTCAGCTGGAGATCAGCCCTGCCAAACTTCCAAGGGCTATTATGTCAATGCAGTTTTCCCTTGTATTGCACGAGATGTTGTATACCAAATACGAAAGGATTCTGACAGGTGGGTCCGAAGATGAAAATTTTTAAAGAAATTTTCCAATATTGCACTAAGGTAAAATTTGGTTCCCCATAGAGAGCCCAAATATTAACCCAGAAACTCGATTTGAAAAATTTAATATGCTCCCCCCCTCCCCCTTCTGACAGGTGGATCTGAAGAAGAAAGTTTTAAAAGACACTTCCCCATATTGCACTAAGGTAAAATTTGGGCCCCCGTAGAAAGCACAAATATTAACCCAGAAACTCGTTTTGAACAAATTTGAATCTGACCCGCCTTGAGATGCTGTATACCAAATATGAAAGGATTCCGACTGGTGGATCTGAAGAAGACGATTTTTAAAGATATTTCCTCATATTGCACTATGTTGAAATTCGGGCCACTGTAGGAAGTCGATAATGTAAAGTGACAGAAAGTGATCACTTGAGCTCACCCTGACTTTCAGACAGGTGAGCTAAAAATCATCTTCAGATTCACCAGACGGAATCTTTTGATGTTTGATATAACGTCCCTAACTTGATATTTGGCCTCCCTATTTTCCATTACTGGAAATCTGGCCATTAATTGTGTGGTAGCATCTCAATACCAGAAAAAGTAAATCATCTTACTGGACAGGAGATTTATGAATAGTTACATGACTTCAGTCATCTGTTGTGTTGACTGGCCATAGATACTAATCAAATTCTTGTTTAAACAACTCTGTCAGGTGACTGCCTCTGTCCCATTGGGGCCTCTTGTCTTCAGTTTTGATCACTTTCTGGAGGTTAAGCCTTTAAGCTAGCTGGAAATGTCTGTCAGGCCTCATTCATTACTCTGTTGAACAGTCTTGCTCTGGGATTTTTCTGCTTGCATCAGCAAGTTTCAGATGATTTTTCTGCCTTGGATGCCAAGCTACAAGTAAAGTCGGTAAAGAATACTGGCTTGCCTCCTGTGCATTATCATGCTTATGATTCCACTGCCTCCCCCAGCCCTCCCAGTTGAGGTAGAGGTGGTTTGTCTTTTTGATGGACTTGGTGTACTATAGTCACAAATAATCGTCCTTACCCTTAGCTCGACCAGTCTACTACTAGGTTACTGTTATGGTATTTAATAATAACAACAATAATAACTAGATCAAGTTATTTGTGTGCAAATCACACGATGGTGTATCCCCGCATTTCCTTAGCAACACCTTAGCATAGTCTTAACGTTTCGAATTAATACCCACCCAAGGTGCCTTTTGATGAAAACTGATTTTCTAACGATAAAAGTGGTTCCACTGGAACCACCTGGGGCAAAATCAAAATTCCAAAACCTTCATGCAGATATAGAAATGTTACCTGAACACATTAGCATAGTTTAAACATTTCGAATTAAATACCCTAAGAGCCTCTTGATGAAAACTGATTTTCTAACAATAAAAGTGGTTCCACTGGAAACACCTGGGGCAAAATCAAAATTCTGAAACCTTCATACACATCTAGTGAAGCTACATGAACACATTAGCATACCCTGCATTTAAAATTTCCATAGACTGGCATGGAACATTTTAGAATTCCTTGTAAATCCAAGGAAATGGCATGGAATTTATGTGACTGGTAAAAAATTCCTTGCTGCCATGGAACTTGTTCCATGGAATTACCATGGACAGCTGATGTTCACCATGGACATACCTTGGACATAGCCCGGAAAACTGGACTTAGAAAATTTATCAGTTGAAATATTTTTCATTTTTGGACTTAGAATATTTTCAGCATGGAAATTTGAATGGGAGCACGGAAAAAGACTAAGAAAAAATACCCTATGAATATGATTGGACTTACAACTTAAATATATTTCTTGTGTTTATGTGAACATGTTTATCACTGAATCTTAAATAAAGAGTTGCTTACGCGCCTTGTATTTTTCGTGTTTTTTTTTTTACATGCGCGACGCAACAGTAATCGTGCCTCCTGCCGTCATCGCAGTTTTCAACGTCTATCTTGAAAAACTCAAATCAGGTCTTCACTTCTCAGAATAAAGAGAAAGAGAGAAAGAGCCTAAGTTAACCTTGCTTTCAAACTTCAGAGTCACGATATCCTTTTTTCAGAACAGCTACACTAATTGGTAGGCTATTGCATTCGAGCGTGTCATTTACCGCAAGAATAGATGACAAATTTACTTCTTACGCATTGTGTTTTAGGCCTACATGTTCATCTGTTTATCAAATGCTTTCCTTTGCAGAACGGGAACTTGTCACTTGTTCCACATTTATAATGACAAATATGTCTGTTTCTACACTTAATTTTGAAAGCTTGAACTCCAAAGCCAGCGTCAAAATCACAGCTGAAGTTGGACAGAAATTTTACAATAACCTGTATGAGCGACTTTACTTGATCAAGTTTTTATGGTCGGCATAATTTTTAGAGTCGGTCGGGTTACCCTAGACAGAGGTAATTGGGGGGGGGGGGGGGTGGGTATTTTTGGAACAGACTCAAGTCAAAAATCATTGTTCTCAAACTTGAAACTCTTGAGGTAATTTATGAAAAACATCATGCTCAGGAAACCAGAGTACCCATATAAACCTACACATGTGCGTTGCCCTGAAAAGGGAGTCGCTGTGGCACTGACTGGAGACAAATAATCTTCCTATATGCAAATGCAAGGTATTATGTTTTTACAATGAAAACCGAAACCGGAACAGACATGCAATTTGAAAACCACCGATCTCCATATAGACGTAGCCCTGTGAATGGTCAATGACATTGCAAGAAGGCATGAGCTGCATGGCCGCTCAATTCCACGCCCCCCCCCCCCCCCCCCCCCACCTCTCCCCCAAACGGCTTACTGTCGGCTTATGCGACAAGCAGCAATTAATGTAGGCAGATAATAGGCCTGCACAACATTTCGTTTAGAATTTGTTGTATCGATCCTCAATAAGTCAATAGGCCTAAACAGCCACAGTTGAGGCGTAGGCCTAACTTGTCGAGTAAAACTATATCTAGGATGGGCTCTAGGACTATACATTCAGTCCTTGGACTCTCAATCAGGCTTCGTCTTTGTTAGCCAATATGTCGGTGACATCTCCCATCACATCGCATCAAAGACAGCTACCTAGCCAAGGCCTATGCATCGTGAATTATTCAGTAAATTCAACATAAATAAATTGAGTGTGCAGTCTAGTTACATTCTTTACAATTAAAAAATCCACTGTAAGAATTTGTAAGTCCTTTTATAAGTCCTTCAAAGATGACCAAACGCAGAAAGACAGAGTTGGTTTGGGCAACCGTTATTCTAAATTGAAGTTAGGCTATCGTACCATTTTGCACGTGTAGACCTATAGCCTATTAAAGTTGACTTCCTCTCAGCCTACTTATCAATTTCTGTTTAAAATCAGTTTGATGAAGAACAATCCGCATTGAAACGTATTTTCGTATGAAACTATTTCATAAACCACATGCCCCATATATTATCCATAGTGCATGGGCGAACACGTGCAAACTTTCCCCAGATCTATGGGCGCTGCCATTTTGAATAAATTAATAAGCCTAATGGCTGACATCGTCGGGGAATGTCCAGTTGACTGTTGACCCGAAGCATGCACCACAGAGAAGTTAGTCTAGTACAGACCCAAATTTTTCCTTCTTTCTGAAACAAGCAGACATTTGGGGTGATCTAAATGTCTTTGCTGAAAGATATTACCCATGTCAATATATCGAGGTATAGGAAAGTGCACCAGCAGCACGTGCCCTCTTATTTTTGTAACTTAAAACTATTTTTCACAAAAATCATTTGACGCAGGGTACACGGTGCATGTTACCCACGATAGCACATGGCCACCCATGCACTTCGGGAGTATATGCATGTTATCGCTGATAACATGACATATAGCATACCGTAGTCCCATCCCAGGCATAGGCCTATAGCTTAGTCTTCACAAGTCTCATGCCAACTGTTACTCTAAATTGTTTTTGTTTTTATTTTGTCCTGCACAACAGAGTGGGAAGGCCCCATACCCCTTCTCGTGTGTGCATCAATTCGCAAGTAAGCATCAGGATTGATATGAGGTGCCCCTTAAACCCAGAACCTTGGATGCCAAGTGATCATGATTATAGTTTGGGTTTAACCATGTTCAGGTGATAACCCCCTAGACTTCCCAGTTTTCTGCGCGTAAACAAGTTTTGGCGAAAATATAATTTCTGTTCTATTTTGAGCAGTTTCACCAACAAAAAGCTTCGAACTTTTCCCTGGTAAAAGTAACATTTTTTATTTTTTTTTGGGGGGGGGGGGGGGGGTGGGGGTGGTGCAGTGCTACACCACTGTCTTCCACCATGCCCAATGGACTTCCTTGGATCCTGTATGATGCTCAGTGGATATTCTTTATGGTGACATTCACCTCTGTCAGAAAAATGCTTATATTTCCTCTGAATACTAGGCTATAGGCAGAGTGCGTGGTTCATGCAAATTATCTTCAGTTCATAATTAGATCTTTTTATTGTTCTTAACTTATTTATCTACTTTGTGCCGCTACGTTAGGTAATAATTAAGCAACCTTCCCCTATAGACAACCAATTAGCCTACAAAATACAGGCCCAAATGGTTGCTTTGTAAATTGAGGAGAGAGAAACAAATAATGGGTACATAATGATGTTTGAGAGAGAACAGCCCGCGTTTCAGTGTGGATGGCAGCTTTAAATTGGGGCTAGTTGGCGTTAGAGATGACGAGACCACAACCGTGTCGACATATATAGTTGAGTTCTAAAGATGAGGGTTCCATGATGGGCCTATATTTTTTTGTCTATCGACCTATGCTCTAAACACCCTGGGGTTGAGACCAACTTCCTCCTATCTCAGACTTGAAAAACGTAGCCCTACCCCTCCCCCACTCCCATAGGCTACCCGAAGAAACCATAGCCTAATCTCTGCATTTCCCCTATATGTTCAGAAATCAAACATGCCTACATAGCCTAATCTCTGCATTTCCCCTGTATGTTCAGAAATCAAACACACCTACATAGCCTAATCTCTGCGTTTCCCCTATATGTTCAGAAATCAAACACGCCTACATAGCCTATTATAACAAAGGAGTGCCTTAGCAGTAAGAATATTGAGTCTTTAAATTTTACCGTAACAGTAGGCCTATATAGCCATGGGCCTGAACACCTACATATGCTTCAAGCCCTTAGCATGAGGAGCTTCTTCGATGTTGAATTCTGTAATGGCAAATGCGCATATCATTTTGAAAGTCGAACTGACCAGGTCATTCTTCTCGAAAATCGATTTTATCTTTAGGTCTACACCTAGCCTAAATGAAAATCCGGCCAGGCTAGCCAACTATAGATTAGGCTATGCATAACAGCCATCGTTTGATCCGTTTCACAATGAGAATAGGCCAATGTTGTAAACTAGCCTACCACACCTTAATGATTCTATAGGCCTATACCCCACACAATGCCAATATTATAGATCCTCTATATAGAGACAGACACGAGGAACTGAATAGGCTATCCACCCTCTTTATTCGAGAGCTTAGGAATAACCTAGGCCTATAGCCCACCTTTGGTGTTCGGACCAGAGAAACTATTCAGAATGATTGGTCAATTGCTCAAGAGTCCAGTCCCCTCCCCAACACACCTCCGTTGTATTACACGACCGTAGTAGGCAATAGGATCTCGTGGATCTGGGCCTAGGCCTATAGTGTCGCCCATATATGTATGCCTAGGCCCTACTGCACCCATAATTTATATGGAAGGCTATAGAGGCCTATGGAACCCCAAGTCTGACCATCGGGCCAACCACCACCACCACAGAGTCGGTCAAACACATATTGGTCTATTAGTAGGACATGAGTAAAAGTTCATCTGTTGGTAGGGCTTACCCCCCCCCCCCCCCCCCACACCCCCACCTCGCTTCTCCAATGGAAATTTTGTTACCAGCAGAAGTATAATTCCAGAGGCTCTGAAAAGCCCTCTGAATGCATTTCTTTTGTGGTCCTCCAACTTGCCCCCCCCCCCCCCCCCACCCCTTAGTAGGCTACGTTCCAGTAAACAATAATTTGTAAATCTGAAAACTCTTGTGAACTGAATGCTTCTTGTTGAGGATAAAACACCCCAACATACAAGGATATCGCCCACTTCCGGGAAGTGTCGGGGGGTGGGGGGTGGGGGGGTGGGGGGGGTGTGCAAGGTCACAATACTAGTACTATTTCATTCAATTCTGCTTTAGCAGATTAATACCATCTTCCACCCCACCCCACCCCACCCCAACAGAAACACAAAGACCGTGACGTG